>VDFB02019106.1:0-76578 GCA_007258455.2 Sequoia sempervirens | reverse complement strand
AGAGCTGCAGCTGTGAAAAGTTGCCAATGGTATCGAGGAGGTTATTTAAGCCATCACAACCTCGTAAGTCCAAGTGCTGCAGCTATGACAAGTCGCCCGTGGCATCAGGGAGGTTAATTAAGTTATAACACATTTCCAAGTCCAACCGCTGCACCTGTGACAGGATGCCAATGGTATCAAGGAGGTTATTTAAATTTCTACACCTTCTCAAGTTCTAGTGTTGCAGCTGAGACAAGCTACCAATGGCATCAGGAAGTTTCTTTAAGCTTTCCTGTTCTATGTTCAAGTACTGCAGCTGTGACATGTTTACAATGGTATCAAGGAGGTTATTTAATTTCTACAAGATCTTGAGTCCAAGTGCTATATGATGTCCCCAAATTTTCAACACTTACTTTTTTAAATTTATTTATCCCATCTATGACCAGAAGTATCCAGACAAACTCCCTGGTACTATCAATGGTACTATTACAAGGGTTACTTAACTCTGATACCCCCTAGAAAGGAAGCCTATATCTACCACTCAGAATTCACACGATGGAGCTTAGAATATCACTTAGTATTTACATAGAATCTCACACGGTTCATATAACCTCCGGGAGTAAATTAGCTTATAAATTACAATACCAGAGTTTCTACTCCAGTAAAGAACCAATAGGAACACAATTAATAAGGCACATTAACCTTCACCTACAGGTGGTAATTTCTCTTACCTTCACTGTACCAGTATTAAGGAACATCTCAGATCAGCCCTATCCATTATCTTTTGTCCAAATGCACAGAAAAACAGATCATTATATAATTGGTCATCCAGGATTCCTTTCGCAGTAATATCTCATAGCCACTTAGAGCAAAGAAGAAACCATAGTGCAAGTTAATCCTTCCATGTGACAGAATTATATTCATATGACCTTGATAATGTCCATTTCTAATTTCAGTCATACAAAGGTTAGCATTTCCTATTTCTTTTTTAATGTTCCAAGAACAGTGCAAGGTAACTATCACCCAACCTGCCGTACCTCAGACATTAGGTGGAAGATACAAACAGATTCCAAGATCAATTCTAAAAAAATCATTTATTGAATTTCAATTACAAAGGAACTAAAGTAGCTCTCTTATTTTAGCCTCTTTCGCAATACTTCACATTTGTGGCTTTCAAAGAATATATTATTCGACAGACCTTACTGTTCATTTCTGCAACACAGTGTTAGGTTCTACAAATCATAAGTAGAAGAGCCTCTTCCATAACTCATCTCTATCCTAAGCACTTATCGAGATGGTTTATTTGGAGCTTATAAGTAATTGAATAAATAAACATTTAAACCCTGCTACACAATTCAATTACATTCCTGTTGTACCCCTGCTAACTCCTCCTTGGGATCAGTACTGGCATTTTCCAGAAGTTGCTCTCCCAAGTTGAAACCCCAAAAATTTTCCTTCTCAGGATGGCATGGAATTCCAATTAGTTCCCAATAAGCCTGTTACAGAGACCCATTTGTAACAATACAGGTTAGAAGTTAATCATCTAGCATTAATCCCTAAAAACAGACAAGAGCATATGTTTAACAACTAATTCATGATTAAACAATACCATCCAAAGCAGATGAGTTACCTTCCAGGGTCTGGAAGGGACTATCAAAGATGTAAATGGTACCAACAACATTCAGATTTTCTTTGGGGCCTTAAAAACCAACCCCACTTCTAGTGAGGCCTCAGCAGAAGTCTGAAACACTTATAAGTACTCCTTCTGCATCAAGGTACAGCAGTAAGTTCTTCTGCATCAATGAACAGAAGTACCTAACCCTGACTCTTAACTTCTATAGCACAGCTGAAGCAATGTTACTTTCCAATAAATTTGGAGTGCAATAGCTTTCCATACATTTCCTAGATAACAAGAAATCAACAAGGCATACAATATCCCTGAATGGAATTTTACTTACTTATTTCAAAATACAGTGCAATTCAATCCTTCATAATTGTTTCTGCATAGACATCTTGTTAGATATCATAAATCATAAAAGGGATGAGCGGTAAGTATGTTTCTGAATTAAGCCTAGATACTAGACATAACCTTGCAAAAAGAAAGAGACCCAGGCACAATCCTGTGCAGACTTAGAGTTCCTTTGACTTCTTCTATACCTACATACCCCTGTCCAACGCTTCATAACTGTTTCTGCATACACATCTTGTTAGATATCATAAATCATACAAGGGACGAGTAGTGAGTACATTTCAGAATTAAGCCTAGATACTAGACACAACCTTGCAAAAAGAAAGAGACCCAGGCACAATCCTGTGCAGACTTAGAGTTCCTTTGACTTCTTCTATACCTACATACCCCTGTCCAATGCTTCATAACTGTTTCTGCATACACATCTTGTTAGATATCATAAATTATACAAGGGACGAGTAGTGAGTACATTTCAGAATTAAGCCTACATACTAGGCATTACCTTGCAAAAGGAAGAGACCCACGAACAATCCTGTGCAGACTTGAGTTCCTTTGACTACTTCTACAAAAAGAACTGCCTACATACCCCTGTCCAACAGGATCCAAAGTTCTTTCTTTGTAATTACATACAAGAAACACTCCATCTTAAACACTCAGAATGGGAATCCTAACCCCCTTTCTACAATCATTATCTCATCCTATTCTTGAAGATTGTGTTAGCATCACCATCATACATCAGTATTCGAGACCTTATTATCCCCATGTTTGCAGTTCAAACACCCAGTATTCTATAGTAAATCTAAAAATTGCCAAACAACAGCCAAGGTGCAGCAACCTCATGCAAAAGTATCTTAGGTACCAAGATATCCACCCTTTTACTCAATGAATAGTGACATCAAAACAGTCAATCATTTAGTGTACTCATTATTGTTCAACAAAACAGGAGCAATGATGTCCTGCAATGATACAATTCAATTTATTTCCATTGGTCAATGTAATGATATGACATGATCCAACATAATTCAGTCAATGACACCACCCCCTGCCTAGGCCCAGCATGTAGGGTATCATGCTTATATCACAGTCAACTAGGCGTGTTTCAATCTTATACAACTAAATGTACTAATCATAATATAAAGACATCACAGCTTACACAACCATTCATGAACACGTCTTACATGGCAATAGACCATCTCCCACAAACAGGCATATCTGTGATGTTATTCATCAAAATATGTGGTGTAGAACAAGTCTCAAATGAAGAGAGCATGCTCTATGATGAAGCCATATGATGTGAAGCTTCGAAATCAATGATCTGTCTCCCTGACTCAAAATATGCAACTCCAACAAGTGCATTGCCCTTTTGTTTCTCTCATTGAGTATAAGAAGAAAATGAACCTCCTAAAGGCAACTTGATCTGGTTATGTATTAGAAGATGCTTTGACTCATCAATTTATTTTGAATAATATTGATGTTCATCATGCCCAAGTTTCTTGCAATATGCACATTTGGGCTTCTCCTTCTTAGACAATTCCCCTTTGGAAAAGAAATTTTGTGTACATCTGCCAATGTGGATGTTGATTCTTGTTGCTTGTTCTTAGGCTTTTCCTTTTTCTTCTCTTTGCCACTAAAAAATCCTTCTCCTCTTTCGCAAGCAAAGTTTGTGGTTCATAAGACTTCACGATGCCCATTTGAATAAGTTTACCTTTCTCCCTAGTGAGTGACACAGCAAAATCCTCATAGGTAGGCATCTTAAACTCACTCCTCAAATAACTCTTCATAGCATAGATGGTAGACACAAACAATGAATACTTAGTCTTTAGCTTAGAAAGAACACTTAATCAATTGTGTATACAAATTTTCAATGTTACCATCCTTCAATTGTGCTCTTAGTCACTTGAATTTGGCGATGAAGTCATGTATGTAGTCAAAATTGCATGGATCTTACTAGTTCATTTTCCAATAAATGTCCTTCGATTTCATTTGTTTGCCCAAACAAATTTGATAATGTAGTCCACATAACCATAGGTGTAGCAAGATGCTCAATGTGAAACAACTTGAGAGAGACATACAAGCCCAAATAGCCAATGGCTTCTTCACAACTATTTAACCACTTAGTCTTTGCATGATCATCTTTTAGTTCACTATGAAGCCCATGAACTATCTTGTACAACCTTAATTCTTAGCAATTTGTTCATTTCATTTTTCCATGCAAAATAGTTGTATGGTGTTTGAAGTGGAACTAAAGCATTCTCCATGATGAAGCAATAAATATAAAACACAAATCAAAAAGAATACAACCACAACCACAAAAGGACCCCCCAAATTTGCTAAACCAATGATCTCCCTTAGCACAATATGATCTAGGCACTTTATATCTCGTGTGTAATGTACCCTTCTCAAGCCTAGTCAGTTCAAAGACCATCAGCCTATTTTCTAAGTTCCTGTAGGCACTGTGGTACGGCAAGAGGACTCCAAAGTTCTTAGAGGACACAATTTTGGTGATACAAAGTTTCTATTTATGGCAATGAGTTCAATGGGCAATACTAGTCTGAATGACACTCTAGTGTGTTTTCGGACTTTTAGGGTGTTCTCCAAACATCTTGGAGAGCACATTTATTTATAATAAGTTACCAAATTGGCTTCTATCATTCACCCAATGTCTCAGTATCTCATTTTGGCACAGTCAGAATTGGAATCCAATGTGTTTTAGGATTTTCCGTAACTTGAGGTGAAATATTTTAATCATTCACTTAAGTTTATAATGTTTTATTATTATTTGTATAACTTATGTGTAATAATTTTTTGGAAAGGTAGTTTTGTCTCCAACTAGGTTTCGTAGGAGGAATAAGGGGGCCTTTGCACATGAAAATGATTATTATTATTTTTAAAAAGGTATTTGGGTGGAAAAGTGAATTATTTTGTATTTTTAAATTGAGGATTTTCCCTCCCAAAAGCTATATAAGGAGGCATTGGGAGCTCATTGGGACTATGTTGAAGATTGATAACAAAGTGTTGTCGGTTTGGCTCTAGATTCTCCAAGTCTTTGAGGATGGTAACCCTGAAGCTTTCAGTTTTGGCTTCCCAATGATGGAGTATTTTGATGTGTTTTAAGATTGTTTTGATGGTATGCTGGTTTGCAAATTTTGAGAGGATTGTTTGCAGATTTTTTGTGATGATGTTCGTTTTTGTGAGTGTGATGGTGTTAGCCGTACCATTCCTAGCAGGCCATACTTTTCCAGTAGCCTAAACAATTCCTTGCAAGTCATACATGTCCATTGCTGCTATATCATTGTTTGGATGATGATGTTCAGACTCCCTCAGACATATTTGTTATTGACTTTACAGTTTGAAATCATAAAGGAAGAGTTGTCAAAGTTGGAGGCCGCACCACCTTTCTCCAGCCGTACCTATAGGCTGGGCATGAGCTTCCAGGACCAAATTGCTGCACTTTTTTTTAAGGTGTTTTCCCTTGGTTTTGGGGCATCTAGGCTGGATAAATGTTTCACATCATTCCAAGGTGAACTTGCTCCGTTGGAGGTGATTGGGGGTGTTTATCTTGGCCGCCCAAGCCTGCAACAACTAGTTTCAGAGTGTTCAGACCTGCTACAACTTGTTTCAGACCTGCTAGAACTTGTTTCAAACCTGCTGCAACTCAGTTTCAGACTTATATCAAGCTTCAATTTGCTACATTCTTGAGGTATAATTGTATTGCATTGCTTGGGTGTTTGTTCCCTGAGTTGGGGTTCATTTGGGGTGCTTGTTCCATCTTCATATCACATTTGTAGTTATACAAAATATATGTATTTGATTTTAATCATATTGTAAGAGCTCACAATGTACTACCACTAGATGATAGTACCATTGGTGATCTCGCTCTTGTTATGGTTTTTACTACTCACCCAATTGCATAAGTGATCTTACTACTTCTTGTGACCTTTCCACACATCATCCTATTCAAAATGGGGACCCCCTAATTTTTGCTCCATTTGGGTCTTTTGGCTTTGGGTCTTCGGTCTGTCTCTCTTTGACGGTTCTTTTGTCTAATGATATACTTACAATTTAACCTGAATTTGAATTTTGGCTAAGTCTAGAGGGCTCCCTGATGAATTAGTGTTTATAGTCTACAGACAACTTTAAGGTCAAATTGAGTTGGCTAATCAAATTCTAAGCTTAGCATTGCTGTTAAGATGCTTCGAGCAAGCTCCCACTAAATTTTCACTAAATTTTGACAACTTGCTATTTTTAGTAAGTGCCAATTTGGGGGCCTATTTTCTTGGGATTTTCAAATTCTGACGACCGCATTGCACTTAGAACACTATGAGCTGCCTGCTTGTAGAATTTGAGCTAAAACAAACAACTTACTATTTTTAGCAATTCTGTCTTCGATGGGTCATTCTTAGGGTTTACTTGTTGGACTTTCAAATGCATGTCTAGAGATTCTTTGTGGGTTTTTCGAGACCTTTGCAGTGATATAGCATGCAAAACGAGATGATAACTTTCAATGATTCAGGCTTCAGAGGCTATTTTTAGGGTTTGCATGCAAGATTTCTCAGCGCATGTCTACATAATCTTTCTAGGTTTTTTGAGAGCTTTGCAACAAGGTAACATGCAAGCAAAATTGATTCACTTTTTCGGGACTTGCTATTTTTAGCCAGTGCTCACATGTTGATCATTTTTTTGGGTTTTTTTGGGTTTTTTTAGATCTCTCGAGCTATGTGACATGCAAACTCATCCGACAACTGATTGATCACTTGTCAAACACTTACTATTTTTAGCAGAATCACTCCGGCAGCTGCCCAACACTTCAAAATCACGAACATAGCGACATGCAACAGGAACAGGGTCAAACAAAGATCATTTGAGCAACATGCAAGTCAGATTAGGGTTTCCAGCTTCGAGACCCAAAATGAGGGATAAAATGACAAAATTTCCAAAAACCAAGGTATCCCATCACGATCAGTATCTTCCAAGGAACCCGTTGGTAAAATCTGAAGGCGATCTGAGTACTTACTATTTATAGTAAGGCACTTCTCAAACAGGGCTATAAATAGCAGGTCAGTGCGAGACACCAATGTGAGCAGGTCAAGCAGGTGACGAGGACCCCATGGAGCGAATTTCAAATCAAACGGAGTTGCAGAGGTTCGAAAATCAAGAACTTACTATTTTTAGCAGGTCCATGCAAAGGAATTAGGGTTTCCTAAAAAGTAGGACAAAGCACGAGGGCCACACAAAAGCAACATCCAGTCATGATCAACATCCTTCAGGCAATCGGCACGCGAATTTTGAGCTCATTTTGAATAGTTACTATTTTTAGTAAGTTGCTAAAAATAGCAGATACATGCAAGCATTAGGCCCCAACAGCTCAGTCACATCATGAGGATCGAGGCAAAGCAAAAATCAAGCTTTTTGGAGCTAGAAATCAGCTTGAAATGCAAAAGTTGCAAAAATTTCTAAAAAATAGAAAGCTAGGGCAAGCTAAGGGCAACGTGAACAAACCACTTTAAATCAGACAAAAGCTTGAAATTCACCCAAGTCTAATAAAATGAAAGCTTGACACCCTCAAGTCCGCTCAAGAAGCTTGAAGAACCATGAAATTTTTTCTAAGTGTAAGGAATTGGAAGCTCAAGCCCTTAGATGTGCCTTGACTTGAAGGAGAGTTGATAAAATTCTCTAAGTGTTGAAAATTTGAAGTAGGCCTAGCCAAATGCGCCTAAACTTGCATGGAAAAATTGGAAGAAGATGGCATTGAAAATTTGTCTAAGTCCCTGAAACTTGAAGCTCAACTAGTCATATGCGCCCAACTTTGGAGGAGTTAGGATTTTTTTCAAAGTGTCCAAAACTTGAAGTATGACCCTCTATATGCGCCTTGACTTGTAGGAAGAGTTGGAAAATGTTCAAAGTGTTGAAACTTGGAGTAGCTACCCCTAAATGCGCCTAGCCTTGGAGGAGGTGAGTTGAAAATTTTCAAAGGCAAGCAAATTGAAAGTAGCACCCAGCAAATGCGCCTTAACACAAGAGGAAGTGTGGAGAATTTTCTAAGGCAAATAAACTCAAAGTATGAAGGGTGAAATGCGCCTTCACTTGGAGATGGAGTTTGAAATTTTTTCTAAGTGTGGTAAACTTAAAGCTCCTACCCCAAAATGTGCCTAGGTCAAGAATTGAGTGTTGGAATTTTTCTAAGTCATGCAAACTAAAAGTAGGACCTAGTAAATGCGCCCCAAGTTGAAAGAGAAGTCTAAGGCATGGAGAAGGGAGGTAGGGGTTGTCAAATGCGACTTAGCCCAAGGAGAGGTGTTGGAGATGTTTCTAAGTGTCATAAATTGGAAGGAGGACCTATAAAATGCACCTTAACTAAGAGAAGGAGAAGTTGATGAAAATTTTCAAGGCATCAAAACTAAAAGCTTACCCCCTCATATGCGCCCTGACTTTGAAAGTGGACAAGAAATGTTTCTAAGGCGTTGGAATTTGAAGTTCATATTGTGAAGTGCGCCTACCTTGAAGAATTGAAAGCTTGGCCTAGCAAATTCCCCTTCAATTTGAAGTAACCCATGTTATATGCACCTTGGCAGGTTGGAAGACCATGAAAAGTTTCTAAGTACTAGAAAATGGAAGCTAGCCATGTCAAGTGCGCCCTTGGAAAGAAAGATACTTAGAAATATTCCAAGTATGAGAAATTGAAAGTTGCCACCCCTGAATGCACCCTTGGGAGAGAATGGAAGGGGAGATGCTTAAGGAAATTTTCTAAGTATGAAAAATGAAAGTTGGAGAGTCCAAATGCGCCTAAAGACTAGAAGCTAGGGGAAATGTTTTATGATGTTGAAATTGGAACCTCAACATAATAAATGCGCCCAAGCTTGTGATTGAATGATGGAATTTTCATAGGCATTGGAAATGAAAGATTGTTATAGGCAAAAAACGCCCAATGCTGGAGAAGTGGAATAAACTTTGATTAGAATTATTTTCAAGGGATGAAAAATAAAATGTCCCCCTTCATTTAGACACATGAATTAATCAAACTGAGAAATATTTACTGAGAGGGGAATATTTTGGGAGGTCTTGAAAACTGTTCTGAGGGGAAAATAATTTTGCCTTGTGATTTTAAAATGTTGGAGCTCACGATTGATGAAATTTCTCTGGGAGAAATATAAATTTTTCTAAGGCGTTGAAGAATGAAATGAATAAAATTTCTCAAATGAAATAAAATCTTCCTAAGGCAGAGATGAGATTTTTTTTTAATGCTGGAGTAGTTTTAATAAATTTCTCAAAAATGTTTTAGTCAACTGAGAGTAACATGCAGTCAAGGAGGGAAATTTCAAATTTCGAATAAGGAAGGAATCTCCAAAAATAGTAAATTTTTATGACAACTCTATGACAACTAAGCATAACTTTTGTGACAACTCGCTAGTCATCTCTCCCAAATTGGAAATCTTCTAAGTAGTGGGGGAGTGAATTAATGGCAATTGCTAAACTGGGCGCCATCTTTCAATTATATAAACTCTGAAGCTACTCATTTTTCTTCACAAGTGCTGAAGTGTGACTTGTGAGAGTGTTGAAGTTGAAGTGAGTGGTTGCTGAGTGAGTGAGAAATTTTTGAGCCGAGTGAATTATTTTTTCTAAGTGCTTAAGTGTGAATTGTGAGAGTGTTGAAGTTGAAGTGAGTGAGTGTTGAGAAGGAGAAAATTCTTAAGTGAGGGAGTTGAGCTAGATTTTTCTAAGTGCTGAAAGTAATATTGCTGAAAGTTGCTAAGGCTCGAAGTTTGAATTTCAGAGTCAAAAATCTCGAGGTTTGGAGTTGGTAGTTTAGTGCTGATGATTTTCATTTTCGAAGCTAACTCCATGTGCCAACCATCTCATGGTGATTTTATTTTTCTAATTTAGAATTGTAATCCTTGAATTTTATTTTGCAGATGGTTGATGTTCGAAGGGGAGATGCTGCTAGAACAAGCAAAGCTATAGGCAGAGCTGGGAATGCTAAAGCAGGCAAAGAGAATGCCTCCAAGCAGGCCATCATCAAGCAGTTGAAGAAGTCTTTTCTTCCCGAGTCAAAGTTTGTGTCCAAGTTGGGAGGTTTGACTGATACCAACCTTGGTTCATTCAACCTCGAGGCATTCAAAAGGAGAATACACGGGCAGGGTGGTCATCCTCCATTAGTGACATCGCACAACATTGTGAGGAGTGGATTGTATGCAGCTACTAGTTTTCCACCAGCAATTTGATGTCCTTAGTTGATAATGGAATGTGCAAACTATTATAGGCCAGACCATCGAACAATTGTTTCTTCAGAAGGCAAGTTGTTGGCTAACTTCACAACTGATGCTATTGGAGAGGCGTTCAAGATTCCAGCTATGGAGAGAATGTTGTACAAGTCAAAAGAAAGTGCTGATAAACTATACGCCTCATCTTTCGATAGGTGTGCAAAGAGAATTAACACATCATGGATGAGGAAGCCAAAGCCTCCTAGCACCAAGTTGCTAAAGCAGATCATCTCAGAGGAGTTGAAACAAAAATACTATGATTTAATCATGATGCTCAACCGGGTGAATGGCGGCCCACATGCATACGCTTTTGAGCCTTGGATGTTCTTCTACATCAGCGTGGTGTTGGAGGGAAAGGAGTATGTAGATTGGGCAAGGATGATTAGCGACAACATAGATGAGCAATTCAGAAGTTTGAGGAGAACGAAGACATTTTATATGAGCTCGTATGCCCTCTATATGCTAGCTCGGATGACGAAGTATAAGGGACTGACATACCAGGAGCTAATTGGATGGGGTTCCAATCAATTTAAAATCCATGAAGCTTGTAGACAGTTGCATCTAACAAATACCTCCAACTTCAAGAGAGTGAACAATGCTTTCACTATTCACATCACGAGGACTCTTCAACGAAGAATGCAACAAAGAATATCCAAAGAGGCACAAAAGTTGATTGAAGAGTACGGGTATTGGTTTATCCAATTCCTGAAGTTCACTTACATAAGGCTGTCGGGGTTCCACTCATACACCTACAGATTGTCGAGGTACCCCACAGATAGGATGGTAATGCTCGAAGTGTCTAGGTAACTCATGGCCTATGACAAAATCATAAGAAAAAAGAAAGGAGGAGTGCACTTCCCTATTGTTATGGGAAATTCACTTGAGGAGTGCCCTTCTTTGCAAGTAGCCAAGGAAGTAGAGGAGGAATTGCAATTTTATCACCTCACTCTCCACACCAGCCGACAAGATTTTGATCCTCACGGAAAGATTGGAGTTGTACAAGGTGAAGAATATCGGCACAAGTCTCATATAGAATATTTTTGGGCAAATGCAAAAGATGAGGCTGAGATTAGAAAGAGGATGTTCTCCAAATTACCTCTGAAATTGATCAGGAAATGCGAGGTTGTCCGAATTCCAAATCAAGTGGATGAGGATGCCAACATATTCATCCAGATTACGAATCAATAAAGTACACGCCAATTCCACCACCTAATTGGGTAGAACCGGAGATCACGGACTTGGACACATTGTCTATGCCGGTCTTAACATTCATAAGGAGCTGGGTGGATGGACATGTTCATAGGCTTAAGAGAAAATCAATTTCCCTCACATACAACCTCATGGGCGATCAAAGGCCACCCACCGATATCAATAAAGTAGAGAAAACAGGTCGCCCAAGCTACAGAGCCATAGGAGGAGGAACCAATTCAGCCTGAGTCTTAGAGGACACAGGAATCATCACCTACATAGCTATTGGCTCACTCTTCTAGCGTACAAGAAGTTTCAATCTTTGCAAGTCAGAGGGTTAGAGTGAATGAAGAGCAAGAAATGGAAGAAGTCAACCAGCCATTGCTTAGGGTGCTTGATAGTCAGAGAGCTAATGCTCCTAGGAGTGCCAACCAGCCAAATGAAGATGAGGAAACAGAAGCAGCCACTCGCCTGGATCGTGCAATCGAGGCAACCTTTGAAGATGAGAACACTACGGAGCCTGAAGTTCGGGGTCTTGAGGAGGATAGTCAACACATGGAAATGGATGAGCCTCAACCGAATGTTGCTAAAAAGGAAGTTCATGAAGTAGAAGCAACAGAAGAGCAGCCACTTGTCGTCTGTGGCTCTCAACAAGATGTTCCAAATTGGCTCACAAGTGCAATAAGAAGAGATCAGGAGGATGACACTGACCCAACAATAGAGATGGAAGAGCTCCTTAATAGAATAAGCGGGTCACCTAAGAGGAAGAGAGCCAGAAAGTACTCCCGAATGGAAACAAACGAGTCCGGTTCTCACACTCTTCATGTTGCGGTTCCGAGGGAAGAATGTGATCTAGATGAAGCAATGCCTAAAAATTACACGATCACTACAGTTGAATTGGGGCGCCCTACTGGAGCACAAGTTATTGAGGAAGCTGAAAACTCCTTCCAGGCACTGAAAGATAAATAGATTCGAAAGGGAGAAAAATACAAGAGGCTAAAAAAGGGAGCATAAGGTATTAGTTGGGTATGTGCAGCATCTAGCACGTCCATGTGCTCAAGAGAACCCAATGGTGGAACTTCCAGCTAAGCTTCCACGGGAATCAATTAGCGGGCTCGAAGAGATAAAGATGGCAATTCAGGAAGGGGACAAGTGGATTGGTGGTGTTCGTGCCGAGGCTGGGAGATTTATTGAAGATCTTGTCTCCTCTTTCCAACATGCTTCCAGCATCCTCTCCCATATGGAGAACATTGAACAGGCATGGAGTGATACTCACATATTTCAGGATAAGACTATCCCACGCCTAGCTACTCTGATGCATATGCCAGTGCAGACTTTGATTGAAGGAGGGATGATTCAGGCTGGAGATAGATATGATTTTCTAGGCTGGTACTCCGCGGCATTCACCGGCCGAGGTTTCTTTGACATGGAAAGGATAGAGTTGGCCAAGTTCAAGAAGGCCATGGGAAACATTCAAAAGGGAATCTTCAACACGCTGGAGGCATTGTTCACAAAATGGCTAACTCTTGAGGAGGTGACAGTGGATGGATTAAAGGGCAGATTGCACCCATTCTTCTCTGAGATGAGAGTATTTGCTCAAGTTGACTTTGAGAATGTATCCACGTTCTTCACTATTATTCAAAGCACGCAGGAATCCATCGAGGCCTGGAGAAAATCTTGTATCCGGCAAGGGCAAACAATTGCCATCCTCGAGTATCAGCCTAATCTTACCCCAGCCATTTCTAAGCAGGAGGTTGATGCAGTGTTGGCCCGGTTTGTTGCTTTTGCAGTCAAAGAGAAGAACAATGGGAACAGGATCCTGGACGAGAATCTTCTAGAATGGTAGTGGGCATTAAATGCCCATAGTGGTCAAAGGAGGAATCTACCATTCTTGTGCTCATTAATTGCACCACTCCACCTTTTAGCGATTATTAGGGCAGAATCTAGTCTAGGACATATGTGGCTTGATCTGAGCCATCCATTGTAATTTAATCTGGACCGTCCATTGAGATTGGCCAGCTATCTAAAGGGGACTCCCCCTCATTTGTACATTATTAGATTAGAGATTAGAGATCAAAGAATAGAGCATAGAGAGATAGTTTAGAGTTAGCATAGTTTCATTGCATAGCATAGTTTGAAGAAGGAAAGTTTTCCCTTGAGAACTTTGTACGAAATTGTTGTGAAAACTATCATAATCAAAAGAGTTTCATTGATGATGATTTTGTCTTTTGTTATGAGCAACTAGCAAGATTTTTTTGTCCTACTTCAAGTAGGACTTAAATTAGAGTAATTTTCATTTTCAAGCAAGTAGTTAGTTGTGGATTGTGGTGTTTGATCGAAGCAGCTTCGCTTAATCCATACCACTAGTAAGCTTGTTGATGGTAAGCTTTCCTTGTGTGGTCAACTGGAATACTTTTCAAACTTAACTTCGATTGTGATTCATGTGTTTGTATGTGTTGTCCTGATGGTATTTGCATGTTGAGTTGTAATCTGAATACCTTTCGATGCTCCCTTGAAGATTGCACCGACTTTGTTGAAGTTGTCCAACATGAGGCAAGGAAAAGTCCGGTTGAAGTCTGTTGAAGTCAAGCCCCATACATCTTGCAGTTAGACTAAGACATAAATCTTCTAAACCCTGCACTCATTTAATTTCCGCACATTTCTAGTTAGTATAGGAAACACATACCTTATTGCTAAATCATCCGCAGTGCACGAAAACCCCTTTCATCATTAATCTGTTGTCAGCTGCTAATTTCTGAACAACTGTGTAAGTCCCCTCGTGAAAACAACATATCAGAACGAACCAACTGAGTGTATTCCATCGCATTGAAGGAACCTTGGAGTTGAACGTACGATCTCTCTCACAATCTTAGCGTACGGGATACTTTGATCAAGAGAGAATGGAGTAGCTGTTGGACACTTTATTCTGCTGTTTAGTGTTGGTCACTAAAATCACATTAACAAGGGGGTTTGGTGGCATACCTTGTCTTTGCTGCCATAGCCTCCTTTGTGTTATGTAGAAGATTTGTCCATCATCTCCTTCAATTGTCTAGAAATCTGGTTTCTCAATATTTTCTTGTTGAATACTGGCCACTCGTTTGCACTTACAATTGGCTTTCCTCTGCCTATAGTTAGGGCAGCACTCAGCAAGCATAGCTTTTGCTTCCTCCTGCTTCTTGATGTGGAGGGTGTCCAATTGTGTTGCTAGATGACTGATTATATCCTCCTTCATGTTGGACAATAAGTTACTGATTTCTACTTTGGAAACCCAATTAGAGGACTTACTTGTGATGGATGACCTCTCCCCTCTTGGCTTTCTAGAAAGGGTCTTGAAATAATTCCTGTAGACTTTACAAATGTCTTCAAATGGTCCTGTAGAAATGTCTCCTCCCCCAATAACATTGAGGGCATCCATACATTTTTCATTAATCCCCCTTAAAAATACCAAGTTAAGGGATTCCTGTGACAGTTTATGTTTGGCATTTTTCCTCAAAGCAAACTGAAATATTTCTATATAATCTTCTAATAGCTCATCCTCTTTTTGAGACATTGAGAAAATATCATCTCTCCTCCGGTCTAATTCTCTAGAATAGTCCTTGTATATTAGAAGTCTTTTCATGTATTTTATCCTAAAATTGCTATATGATGATTATATCACAAAAATTTGGTCTTGGTTTCTATTTTATAAGAGAAGAAACAAGCTTCAGACCGTTACAAAATGAGGCACCTTTTCAAAGTTCATGCCTTTTTGTATAAACTAATCATTAGTATTTTCTAAAACATAATTAAGAGAAACAAGTGATAAGTAAACAATTTTAACTAGAAATCTGCAACACTAGTAATGCACTTAAATCCATTAATCAATGTAGAGGACCCGTGATCATCCTGATCTAGCAAGATCCTCCTCTCCATGATAGAGTACCTAAATGCTCAGTACTTCCACTGTGACAAGCTCTGAGGCCTATTCTTCTGGGGGAGCCAAATAGTTTTTCTCCCATTGATACACTATATAGTCATGTGGCCATGTGTACTCTTGAATCTTCAATACATTTGCAAGGTGATTCTTCCACCGGTAGTCTAGTAACCCTCTCGTGTCTATGACGAACTTGGAATATCTGACAACCAAAGCTATTATTCTATCCATGATTAAATTGAGGCTGTGGCAATTCAATTCACCATCTTTCTGAATATGAGCAATGCAATCAAGAGTGATCTGGCCAAATTCCTTCTTCCATTCATTGAGATCTTTCAACTAATCATCATCCTTTAATATCCTCGGCACAAACCACTACTTCAATGTTTGAAATGTATCCATCCTTGTTCTAATCTTCTGATCTTCTCCATTTATATACTGGGATTCATCTATAACCATCTTAACCATCTGCTTAGTGGGTTTTAAAACTGGTGGAGCTTCTCCACTTCTCTGTAATAACCTGCATAAAATCACCAAAGTATGATGAATTGGCTGCCATTTATTGAAGAGAGGATCCAGTACTACTGCATGGGCTTTCATCTAGTCAATTGCTTGGGATAATGAGGTGTAAGAATCATATACACTTTTTAATTTGTCCTCAATCAACTTGACCCTCTGATCCAAGATTTTCTCCAAAACATTGAGGATTTCCCTTCCTACCCCCTCTATAGCTTGATTGCTAACTTTCATTAACTACTCAATTTCCTGATTTAGTAAATTCATTTGTTCAAAGGATCATACAATATCATTTCCCTATTTTTTGAAGGCCCTGCTCCATTCAATTGTTCTTTTAACTTCACATTTTCCATGAACAATTTATTCACTTCATCATTGAGAAATTTTAGTTCCTTTTCATACTCGGCCAATCTGGATTCCATCTCATTAACAACAGCTTGAGTGAACATGACCGAATGCATTGTCATGGTTGCAGCCTCTATAGGAATTGTATCCTTTAATGTCTTCACCATGGCTGATCCTCTCATTTCCTGCACTACATCTAATAATCTCAGCTTTTGTGTGCTTCTTTGTTTCATCCAGAAGCCCAAAGTCTCAATTCTTTGGTTATATCTGGTGTAACTTATTCCTTCATTTGAATCAAACTCAACAATCATCATTGGGCCCTCTTGTGTTCTTACTCAATCAAGCAAGAATATTTTCTTTAATTCCATACCCAAGACAATAAGTATGTCACTTTTCAAAACCATTACTCTAGCCTCTTGTGGGCTATTATCAACATTATCAATCCTCAATTCATGGAAGGTCTGGAATATTATCTGGTCATGTTGGGATTCTTCAGCACCCATCTTGTTTATTTCAACCCTCTCTTCAAATTCCCTCATCTTCAATTTGATCTAGAAATCTTTAAATTCAGGAGTCTTGATAAACTCATCATCTTCCACAAACGTGAGGCTGCAACTACCCTTTCATCCTCATGCATTTCTCTTTTTCCCTGTGCATGGATGTCAATTCTAGCTTCGAGCTTATGGGCTTCAGTTTCATGGACTAGCTGATCTACTTCAACATCATCCTTCAAGTTTCTTAACACACAAGTTGCCTCTTTTGTATCTCCAACTTCCTCATTTATTGCATAAGAAACCAATGGATCTAGCTCCTGTATCTTTTGTTTCTTAGCAAGCGGTTGTCCAGGAGGTGACTCTGGAGGAGCATGATATATTGAAACAGTGTCAAGAGAAGGCTCTGAGATTTCAATACCACTTCGCCTCTTGGGAGATAATTTGGTGGGCCTCTCCTCTTCTACTGTAGACTTATTATACAGTTCATTAAATTTATCAATTATCAAATCTATCCTCTTGAGAGGATCCATTTCTTCTACAAAATATCCCAAGAAGTCATTGTTCTTCTTTTTCCTTTCTTCCTCAAGCTTCCTCATGATTTCCCATTTTCTCTTCCCTCTGATATACCTCTTGATGAGTAAAACAATTTCTAATTACATCATCTTCATAATCTTGGTGAGTGATTGTAGCCTTGGTAAGGAGGGTCTATCTTATGTTCATATGACCTTCAGGGTCAAAAACTCTTTCTTTTCCAAACCTTAATGAGTACTTTGCTTTGAGGTAGTTCTATAACTCTTCTAGAGTATCATATCCCACTGATAATTCTTCACATGTTGTCAAATTGGGTTGAAACGTACCCTTCTTTTGTTTATGCATGACTTCCTTTTCCATCCACAGCATCTGCCACATAAACTCTAAGAAAGCTAGCCGAAGAGAGACAAATTTTGGCAGTACATGCAGTGCTTGTGGGCTTCCATAAATCCTAATTATTGTGACATCTTGCAGAAAAAACCAATCACCAAAGTTATGAGTATGGCCCTGCTCTGGTTTCAAATCCACAAGCTTCAATAATTGTAGTATAGATGTGTGTGTTAATGTTTACATTCAGCGTCGTAGCAACTTCCAGCGATATCATTCTTTGAAGAAATTAGATAATAGCTAAAGGCTATCTAATTTATAAGATCTCAAAATGCTCGATTTAAAAGTCATTTCAATTTGCTAATGAAGATAAACATTAAATGATGTTTCATCATTATTTGTTAAATATGATTTATTCATCAAGAGGCGCGATTATTTAATAGCCGACTTTATTTAAATGGCGCGATTTTTTTAAGGAGTCGTCTTTACTTGAGGCCGACCAGTTTGGAAGGATCACACCTTTTCATTTGGGAGATGTATATATTCTTGTTACCTTTGTTCACTATGATCATCGATTTTCAAGCAAGTTTGTATATTCATTCAAGTGCGAATTCTTCTTAGGCAGTGCGAATTTATCTAAGGCAGTGCAGATTCTTTCTAAGAACAGTGCGAATTCATTAGAGACTGAATTGTATACTGTCAAGTGCAGATTGTTATCTGTTTCCATATATTGTATAGGTGCTGCAGGATTGGCCTTGGTATTGGCCTCATTGTAAAGAGAATTGTTGCCTCTATTTATATATATAAGTGAGATCTATTGTTGCTGGGTTTTTCTCCCTCAAGAGGAGGGTTTTCCCAGGGTATCTGCTGTGTTATTGTGTCTGATTTTGAATTAATTTTCTGTGCACTTATCTGATCACTAAATTTAACATGGTATCAGAGCGGGTGTGAAGAAGATTGTGATTAGATTTGTGCTTTCACAGCAATATACTATTCTTTGTTGAAGGTTCTTATCTATCTTCACAACATTCAAAATGGTGAACGGATTGAAGATCGAGGATAGACTCGATGGAGCTTCAAACTAAACCTCATGGAGATTCCAAATCATGCTTACATTAGAGGAGAATGATTTGGTTGAATTTGCGGAGTCCAAGGTTCCCGAACCTGAAGAGGAAGAAGAGAAGCTGCAATGGAGGAAGAAAGATATCAAAGCAAAGAAGTTGCTAGTTGACTCCGTTAAAGATCACATCGTCCCTATTGTTTCCAAGTTGAAGACTGCAAGGGAGATGTTCAAAACTTTGGAAGAAATGTATGAAATCAACAACACCAGCCGGGCTCTTGCGCTGAAGCAACAACTTCATCATGTGAAGATGTCGAAAGGAGAGACCGTGATCGCCTACTTCATGAGGATTGCAGAATTGAGAGATCAGCTCTCCACAATTGGTCATATGGTTGAAGATAAAGATTTGACAATGCTTGCACTCAACGGCTTGCCATTATCTTGGGAGTCCTATATTCAAGGAATTAGTGCGAGGTCTAAACTCCCGAAGTTTGATCGTTTGAGGGCCGATTGCATCCAAGAGGAATCAAGGTTGATGGCTAGAGGTGTTGGTCCAAGTTCTTCTAATCAAGAAATCCATGTTCTTGCAGCCCAAGCTTCGAAGAAGATGGGAAAAGGTGGAAAGGAGGGTCACTTCAAGAGGAATCGTGATAAAGAAAATGATGATGCTTCCCCTCCCAAGAAGAAGCGAGATTTGTCTAAAATTCAATGCTTTAGGTGTGACAAGTTTGGTCATTTTGCCAAACATTGCCCTGACAGACCTAAGCATCAAGCCTCCGTTGCAGATGTAGAGAATGTTTCTCCTCAGAAGGATGAATATCTGTTTTGCTCAGCCTTGTCAAGCAATGTTGCCACCGACACCAACACATGGTTGATTGACAGTGGTGCTTCTCGTCACATCACCGGGTTCAAGGAGCACTTATCAAGCTTGGTGAAGAAAGACTCTTTGGAACAAGTTATCATTGGAGATGATGCTAGCTACACCGTGAAAGGGATTGGGACCTCTACTCTCCATTTGGATTCAGGTATCACACTTCAGTTGAGCAATGTTCTTTATGTTCCGGGGATCAAGCGCAATCTCATCTCTATTTCAGCCCTAGAAGATAAAGGATATCAAATTGCCTTCTCAAAAGGCAAAGTTCTTGTATGGATGGAGAACTCTAGCTTCAAGGATGCTCAAGTTATTGGAGTTAGACATGAAAGTCTTTACAGGATTTGCACTCGTCCTCTACATGCCTTGGTTCATGATACTTCTTCTCTATGTGATCTTTGGCATCGAAGATTGGCGCATCTACACTTCCGTGCCTTGCCTATTATGGAGAAGATGGTGACAGGTCTACCTAAGTTCGACAAGGAGCATGAAGGCACTTGCAAGGGATGCGCTCTAGGTAAGAATGTAAAAGCCACTTTTCATAGTAGTGAAAGTAGATCTAAGAGTATTTTAGATCTCATTCATTCAGATTTATGTGGTCCTATGTCTGTTCCGTCTTCAAGCGGATTTTTGTATTATGTATTGATTATTAAGGATCACTCTAGGAAGACTTGGATTTATTTCTTGAGGTCTAAAGAGTCTGAGGAAGTATTAGCTAGATTTAAGGAGTTCAAAGCATTAGTAGAAAACCTTTCTGGTAAAAGAATTAAGGTCCTTAGATCTGACCATGGTGGAGAATACACCTCTGGTAGTTTTCTAGACTTTTGTACTGATGTAGGGATTAAGAGGGAGTTCTGTGTTCCCTATAATCCCCAGCAGAATGGGGTTGCAGAAAGAAAGAACAGGACAATCATGGAAGCAGCAAAGGCCATGATTCATGATCAAGATTTGCAGACTTTCTTATGGGCAGAAGCCTCCAGGACAGCTGAATATGTGCAGAACAGAAGTCCTCACAAGGTCTTGGAGAATATAACTCCGGAAGAAGCCTTCACAGGGAAGAAGCCTGAAGTAAGTCACTTAAGAATCTTTGGATGTCCTGTTTATATCCATATTCCGAAGGAGAAGCGAACTAAGTTGGAGCCTTCTGGCAAGAAGGGCATCTTTGTGGGCTATAGCGAGACATCTAAAGCCTACAGAATTTACATTCCAGGACAAAAGTTGATCGAGATCAGTAGGGATGTTACTTTTGAGGAAGACATTGCATTTAGGAGATCCAAGGGCACTCACATGGAGATCAGTAACGAAGAGTCTCCTCAGGATATGGAAGTTGACCATACTCCTGAGATTCAGAGGGAGACTGTTGAACCAAAAGAAGATGCTGATCCTGTTGAACCCTTGGAGCCTACTGATGGGCCTACTGACATTGTCATTGGAAGAAAGAGACCTCTATGGGCTAGGCGCACTATGCAAGAGGCAGAAAGCTTTGCAGCTCCTAGAGGCACATTCAGAGAAAGTAAAAGGCCTCATAAATTCTTCAATTATGTTGCCTTGATGAGTCAGATTATTGATTTAGAGCCTTCATGTGTTGAAGAAGCATTCAATCATCAAGTTTGGAGAGATGCAATGGCAGAGGAGTATCAATCAATTCTGAAGAATGATGTTTGGGACATTGTTCCTAGACCTAAGAACAAATCAGTAGTATCTTCGAAATGGCTCTTCAAAATCAAGCATGCTGCAGATGGGAGCATTGAGAAGTATAAGGCAAGATTTGTGGCTCGAGGGTTTTCTCAAAAAGAGGGAGTTGATTACGAAGAAACATTTGCTCCTGTTGCTCGTTACACTTCTGTTAGAACTATCATCGCCATTGCTGCATCTAGAGGATGGAAGATTCATCAGATGGACGCGAAGACAGCTTTTCTCAATGGCGTAATTGAGGAAGAAGTTTATGTTGAGCAACTTGATGGTTTTGAAGTTCATGATAAGGAGACACATGTGTGTAAGCTGAAGAAGGCCTTGTATGGTCTTGAGCAAGCTCCTCGTGCTTGGTACGAAAGGATTGATCGATACCTATCTAGTTTGGGTTTCTTGAAGAATGATGCTGATTCAAATCTCTACTTCAAGGTAATCAATGGTGATGCATTAATATTGGTTTTATATGTTGATGATTTGATCCTTACTGGAGAAGATCACCTGATTCTCAAGTGCAAAAAGGAATTGACTTCAGAATTTGAGATGAAGGACCTTGGGCTTATGCATTACTTCCTTGGTTTAGAAGTCTGGCAGAAACCAAATGAGATGATTCTAAGTCAAGGAAAATACACCATTGATATACTTAAGAGATTTGGCATGATGGATTGCAAATCCATGTCTACACCTATGGAGACCAACCTACATAAGTTGAAGGAGGCTGCAGCTAATTCAAACTTGGTGGATCCTACATTGTACAGACAATTGAGTGGGTCTCTGATGTATCTGGTTAACACTAGACCTGATATTTGCTATGCAGTGAGTGCACTTAGCCAGTTTATGTGTGATCCGAGACAGATACATCTTGTTGCAACTAAACATATCTTGAGATACTTGCGTGGCACAGTTGGTTATGGGTTGAGGTATACTTCAGATGTAGACCTGGAGTTACATGGTTTTACAGATTCTAATTGGGCAGGGTGTGTCACAGATCGGAAGAGCACCTCTGGTTGTTGCTTCAGTTTGGGTTCTGCTATGATTTCCTGGTGCAGCAGGAAGCAATCATCTGTAGCATTAAGTACAGCAGAGGCCGAGTACATTGCAGCTTGTATGGCAACTCAGGAAGCAGTGTGGCTTCGTAAGCTCCTTACAGGATTGTTTGGACAATCAATGGAGCCTACTATCATTCATTGTGATAATCAGATTTGTGTGAAGCTTTCTGTCAATCCTATGTTTCATGATAGAACGAAGCATGTTGAGATCAAGTACCACTACATTAGAGATATGGTACTGCGGAAGGCTGTACAGTTGAAGTACATCAGCACTGATGAGCAGATGGCAGATATTCTTACCAAGCCCCTCTCCAGGATAAAGTTTGTATACTTTCGAGATAAGCTTCGTATGGTGGAGAATCCAGCCTTGACTGAGAAAGAGTCTCAGTATCAGTGAGCCATTTTATGAGACCTTCTCTGCGAGAGAAGTTTGAGGTAATATTCCTTGTTATCTATCTTTTACCATAGTATGGTTGTAGCCATTATGGTAGATATCGTGTTGAGGCAATATCCAATATCACGTTGAGGTGATATTTATCTTTTACCATAGTATGGTTGTAGCCATTATGGTAGATATCGTGTTGAGGCGATATCCAATATCACGTTGAGGTGATATTTATCTTTTACCATAGTATGGTTGTAGCCATTATGGTAGATATCGTGTTGGCGATATCCAATATCACGTTGAGGTGATATTTATCTCTTACCATAGTATGGTTGTAGCCATTATGGTAGATATCATGTTGAGGCGATATCCAATATCACGTTGAGGTGATATTTATCCTTTACCATGGTATGGTTGTAGCCATTATGGTAGATATCGTGTTGAGGCGATATCCAGTATCACGTTGAGGTGATATTCCTTTGTTCACCATAGCATGATAGTAGCCATTATGGTTGATATCGTACTGAGGCGATATCTAACATCACAATGAGGTGATATGTCTTGAGCAGCTGGAAGTATGCTCCTTAGCTGAGAGGGAGTGTTAATGTTTACATGCAGCGTCGTAGCAACTTCCAGCGATATCATTCTTTGAAGAAATTAGATAATAGCTAAAGGCTATCTAATTTATAAGATCTCAAAAGGCTCGATTTAAAAGTCATTTCGATTTGCTAATGAAGATAAACATTAAATGATGTTTCATCATTATTTGTTAAATATGATTTATTCATCAAGAGGCGCGATTGTTTAATAGCCGACTTTATTTAAATGGCGCGATTTTTTTAAGGAGTCGTCTTTACTTGAGGCCGACCAGTTTGGAAGGATCACACCTTTTCATTTGGGAGATGTATATATTCTTGTTACCTTTGTTCACTATGATCATCGATTTTCAAGCAAGTTTGTATATTCATTCAAGTGCGAATTCTTCTTAGGCAGTGCGAATTTATCTAAGGCAGTGCAGATTCTTTTTAAGAACAGTGCGAATTCATTAGAGACTGAATTGTATACTGTCAAGTGCAGATTGTTATCTGTTTCCATATATTATATAGGTGTTGCAGGATTGGCCTTGGTATTGGCCTCATTGTAAAGAGAATTGTTGCCTCTATTTATATATATAAGTGAGATCTATTGTTGCTGGGTTTTTCTCCCTCAAGAGGAGGGTTTTCCCAGGGTATCTGCTGTGTTATTGTGTCTGATTTTGAATTAATTTTCTGTGCACTTATCTGATCACTAAATTTAATAGTGTGTAGTCTCGGTGATGAGTGGCCAAGAACACTCATAACTCTATGCACAAAGTCATCATGGAATACTACATAATCAAAAAATTTGCATCTATTGTCCAATATATAACACCATCATTGCATGAGCAGCAAGTTCCCTTGTTGATCAACCTTACCTAAACACATCCTTTTGGTCCAGCTATCTTTGTTCTAGTACAATACCAAGTGACACAATAAAGAATATTGCCTAAATGTTATAGTGGCTCTATTTTCTCAGACTCGTAGGAATCCTTCATGCAGTGTCTTCTCAAGATATGAGGCAAAATCATATTCAATGTTTTTCTTAGGGTTCTCAATTCTCATAGCCATCATCATCAAACTAATTGGCATTTGCTCTTGTGCATCTATCCCAAGTACTTGACGTTAGGCAAAATAGGTTTTCTTGAAATAAAGTAACAAATCTGAGACAACAAATGGTTCAATGGCAGAAGGGGAAATAGATATCACCTTATTGTTAACACCCCTTTCCATGTATATGGGGAGTTCATCACTCCTATGTGTCTTTATCAATCTAGTGTAATCTTCACTTTTTTATAGATCAATTTTAGTTAGGGCTTGTTTGTTTAAATTAAAACTTTCAATGGTAGCTGCATTAGTTAACATGACCAATGGTGTACCATCTGGCAATCTTACAGACCTAGTAGCAAGATGGTAATTCTAAGCCAGAGCTCTAATGAACTCTACATCTATAAAAGCATTAGGGACAATTAACTTAGCCAAGTCTAATGTCCATGGGTTCAACGTTGGAATTTTTCCCTCCCTTTTGTCATAACAATACCAAAACAATTCCCACCCGGAGATTGGGATAAGGGAATCTCTACAACCATGAGTTGTATCTTTGAAAACTTTCTTGTACCCCTTATCGGTTGAGTCGGGAAGGATATCTACGATAGATTGTTGCAATGACCTCTTTTTAACCTGAGGTTCATCCTTTTTACTTTCAGGCTCTTTCTTTTTAAGCGGCATGATGTTAATTATCTACTTCTTTCTGAACTTTCTATGCTTTTGAATGTAGAACTTCTAATAATTCTATACTTGTAAAATTTGTTCCACAGCGAGTTTTGCGTACTTACTCAACTTACATATGATGGTTGCAAAGCTTTGCCTCCTTGAACTCCTAGCTCCTTGCATGGTAATTCCTTGCAAATGAGTGCAAAACAATCTCAAATTCTTAGTTTAATGACCTTTGAGCTCAATCATGTCAACATTAATATCAACTTCACACCAAATATTCTGTGATCAGCTCATACTTCGAGTTTAAATGTGTGTCGTTGACTTCACAAGATATGAGGGTTATTATGAGTTATGCATTTAATACCGCAATTAGTAATAATGCCCTGACAGTTTGTACCACAATACTGCCGTCATTTCCTTAAACCATCACGGGACAGCAAGGTATACACCGCTATACCACAAGCTCCTTAATGCTTCATCGCGGGGTAGCGGGATTCTTACTGCCACACCACAAGCTTCAAATATTTAGCCCATAGTACTACGGCTTATTCTTAATAGTCACTTAAGGTTTACCACTCTACAACTTATCTTAATCCTTTTAGTTGCAATATAGCGGGACTTTTACTGCACAACCACATGCCTCTGTGATCTTCTTCATGGTGTTGCAATTCTTACCACACTACTGCTCTTCATAGCCTCCTTCCTTGCAAGGTAGCGGGTTGTTCCCCGCTATACCGCACTATTCATTTTTCCCTCGCTGCGGTATTTCCGTTTATGATGTAATTGAGCTCTTTCATACCGCTCGACCGCACCTTTACTATAATACCTTCGCGGAATTGCAGTGGATACTTCCATATGGTTTGTTATATACCGCCAGCCCACCAAAGGTTCAAATCATTGTTGCAGGGTTATGATAAAGAAATTTTATGGATTTGAAATAGCTGAGCATGTTTTGCTTAATTATGTATGATGACTTTTGGAAAAAATATTAATCTGATTACTTACTTGTTGCAAAGAAGATCAGACTTCGGGCTTTGTGGTTGCGGCTTGCGATGATTAAGCGGTGTAAAGTGTACGAGGTATCCCTAATCCCCGACCCCCGAAAAGTGAAGCAATAAGAAGGTTTCGCAAGTTGGTGATGAGGCTAGCACTCTACATGAAGATGGTAGCTAGTAAGGAGGATGCGCAAATCTTGACCACCAACAAGGTGAATGCAAAGCTAGTGTTTTTTGCTTTTGACATTTGGTTATGCTTCATAAATTCTAACATGCATTTCATGGAAGCGGTATGAAGGAATTGAGACTCTCGGCTCCCGACAAGTCTAATGGCATTTTGAATCCAATATGTGAAATTCCAACCTTGTATAAATCCAAATCCCATACACAGGGTTCACCTTGCAACTTAAATTTTTAGGTCTGACTAACACTGAAAGCCCCATATTGATCCAAAAGTTTTTTGGAAAAAAGCTAGTAGCCAATATATTATATTAATAATAAAAGAGCCCAAAAGGGCCTACCTGTCATGCCATTAGACTTGTCAAGAGTTGGGAATCTCAATTCCTTCATACCGCTTCAATGAAATGCATGTTAGAACTTATGAAGCATGACCAGACATCAAAAACCGAAAACACTAGCTTTACATTCACCTTGTCAGTGGTCGGCATTCACGCATCCCCCTTACTAGCTACCATCTTCATTTAGAGCACAAGCCTCATCACCGACTCACCAAACCTTCTTACTGCTTCCCTTTTTTAGGGGTCGGGGATCGGGAATCCCTCATACCCTTTACACCACTTAATCATCGTAAAACACAACCACAAAGCCCGAAGGCTAATCTTCTTTGCAACAAGTAATCAGATTGACACTAATCCAAAAGTCATCTAGATAATTAAGTAAAACATGCTAAACTATTTCACATCCATAAAAGTTCTTTACCACAATCCTGCAACAATAATTTGAACCTTTGGCAAGCTGGCGATATATAACAAACCATATAGAAGTATCCACCATAATACCACAAAGGTATTATAGTAAAGGCGCGGTTGAGCGATATGAAAGAGCTCAATTACATCATCAACAGCAATATTGCGATGAGGGAAAGTGATTAGTGTGTTATAGTGGGGAACAACCCGCCACCCCACCATGCGGTTGTATGGTAAAAGTCTTGCTATACCATGACGAAAAGGATTAAGATAAGCGGTAGAGCGGTAAACCTTAAGTGACTATTAAGAGTAAGCCACAGTACCGTGGGCTAAAAATTTGAAGCTTACAGTGTGGCAATAAGAATCCCGCTACCCCATGATGAAGCATCAAGGAGTTTTTCGTATTGCGGTCTATACTCCACTGTCCCTTGATAGAGAAATCTCAAGATGTCGGTATAGTGATAAGGTTGATAAGTGAAAAGATCCACGACCTTGCTGTCCTGCAACGGTTGAAAGAAACAATGGTATTGCGGTACACACTGTCAAGGCAATATTACTAATTGCGGTATTAAATACATAAATCATAATAACCCTCAGATTTTGTGAAATCAGCGGTGCACATTTAAACTCTAAGTATGAGCTAATCAAAGAATATTTGGCGTGAAGTTGATATTAATGTCAACATGACTGACCTCAAAAGCCATTAAACTAAGAATTCAACATTGTTTTTGCACTCATTCACAAGAAACTATCGTGTGACGAGTTAGGAGTTTGAGGAGGCGAAGCTCTGCAACCATCATAAGTCGGATAAGTACACATAACTCACTGTGGAACAAATTTTACAAGTATAGAATTATTAGAAGTTCTGCATTCAAAGGCATAGAAAGTTCAGAAAGTACATAATTAACATCATGTCGCCTAAAAAGAAAAAGCCTAAAAGTAAAAAGGATGAACCTAAGGTTAAAAGAAGTCATTGCAACAATCTTAGATATCCTATCGTACTCAACCGACAAGGGGTACAAGAAAGTTTTCAAAGATATAGCTCATGGTTGTAGAGATGCCCTTATCCCAATCTCCGAGTGGGAATTGTTTTGGTATTTCTATGACAAAAGGGAGGGAAAGATTCTAATGTCAAACCCATGGACATTAGACTAGGCTAAGTTAATTGTCCCTAATGTTTTTATACATGTAGAGTTCATCAGAGCTCTGGCTCAGAATTACCATCTTGCTACTAGGTTTGTAAGATTGTCAGATGGTTCACCATTGGTCGTGTTAACTAAAGCAGCCATCATTGAATGTTTTAATTTAAATAAACAAGCCCTAACTAAGATTGATTTACAAAAAACTGAAGAAGATTACACTAGATTGAGAAAGACACATAGGAGTGATGAACTCCCCATATACATGAAAAGGGGTGTTAACAATAAGGTGATACCCATCTCCCCTTCTGCCACTTAACAATTTGCTATCTCAATTTGTTTACTTTATTTCAAGAAAAACTATTTTTCCTAATGTCAAGTACTTGGGATAGATGCACAAGAGCAAATGCCAATTAGTTTGATGATGATGGCTATGAGAATTGAGAACCCTAAGACAAACATTGAATATGATTTTGCCTCATATCTTGACAAGACACTCCATCAAGGATTCCTGCAAGTTAGAGAAAACAGAGCAACTATAACATTTAAGCAATATTCTTTATTGGGTCACTTCCTATTATACTAGAACAAAGATAGCTGGACCAAAAGGATGTGTTTGGGTAAGCTTGATCAACAAGGGAACTTGCTACTCGTGCAAGGATGGTGTTATTAATGGGATAGTAGATGCAAAATTTTGGACAATGTAGTATTCCATAATGACTTTGTGCACAGAGTTATGAGTGTTCTTGGCCACTCATCACCAAGACTACACACACCTATGCTACAATTATTCAGGCCTTTGGCTCTAAAACCAAAGCAAAGCCATACTCATAACTTTGGTGATTGGTTTTTTCTGCAAGACATCACTATAATCAATATTTATGGATGCCCACAAGGCCCGCATATACTGCCACAATTTGTCCCTCTTCAGCTAACTTTCTTAGAGTTTATTTGGCAAATGCTATGGATACAAAAGGAAGTCGTGCATAAACAAAAGGGTACGTTTCTACCCAACTAGACAACATGTGAAGAATTATCAGTGGGATATGATACTCTTGAAGAGTTACAAAACTACCTATTGTGACCTATTTCACACATTGCCCCACTGCAAATGGGGACCCTAGTAGTTTGCTTTTTAGGGCTTTACCATTGTGCTTCAGTTTCATTTGATCTCTGTCTAGGGGTTTAGTGTTTGAGTTTTTGAATGGTCACCCAAGTCAAGTGAAGAATTTGAGCCTAAATCAGTGTGCAAACATCATCACAGTGCTTAGGGGACCCAAGGGACAAAGATCGACTTTCGTTTCGTCAATTTTGACATCTAATTTTTGGGGATTTCCCCTCTAGACCCTCCTATTTTTTAGGGACTTCATTATTGGCATTTGTGGCCCATGTTAGGCTTCCTATTTTTTAGGGGCCATTTTTAGAAAGTTACTATTTTTGAAAAAGTTTCTATTTTTGGCAAGGTTTCCATCTTTAGAAAGTGCCCAGATTTCAAAATATCAGTCAGAAGTCCCAAAAAACCAATGGAAAATCACAGAAAATCATCTAAAAATCTGGAAAAATCCATGAAAAAGTCTGAAAATCATAGTGAAAATTTCCTAAGTGTGGAAAAATGTAACAAACCGGACCAATTTTTTTTGTTTTTGCAATGAGATTACAATTCAACACGCACCCGTTAAGGTTAGCATAAACCAAAACGATGCGGAAAGTAACTCTAACCAGAATGTACACAAGGATCCCGATGTGGGCAAGGTGTGAGCATTGGTCAAAGGATCTATGCAAATGAAGAACACAATGTAACCCTAACCAAGAATGGCGCAGAGTAGTGGCGAGCATATGGTCAGAGGATCAATGCATGAAGAACATAATGTAACCCTAACCAAGAATGGCGTCGATTGATGGCGAGCATATGGTCAGAGGGTTCCTAAACTACTCAACTGAAAGCAAATAGGCGGCAAGCCAGCCTCTTCCACTTATTCAGTGGGAAGTACATGTAAATTCAAAATGAGAGGAGAGAATTGCTGACAGTACTACTGTTCAGCTTACAATAAATTAGAGAGCCTGCCAATATCATAAGATTAAAACCTTTCAAAGCTATAACAAGTTAAGAACTCTCTTTTACACTCCCAAACTCACTGAATATCAACTCCTCACACAACTAATGAACTTTCTCAAATCTGGTATGACTGTTTTTGACAGAATTAATACAAAACAGCAGCATAATAACTTACTAAAATGCACGTATCTTGCTCCAAACTTAACCTATTGATGAGAAATCAAATGCAGATTACTCTATTAATAATGGCGCCTAAGATGCAACCCAAAAACCATCCCAAATATCACTCATATATTTTGCACGAATCCCAATACATCTCCCAAATGGTACGGCCCAGCTGCAAGGGCGAATTTGTTCTATAAAATCAAAGAGACACAAATAAAATCTGGAAATTGGCTAGAATGGTCGCCCCTCATAAACAGATAGATAGATTCAATACCCAGAATGATAGCATTTTTATTTCACGAGCTATGAGTAAATCTTACATTCCTCAATGACATTCAGCAACATCAAAAATATGACAGAAAATGCAAACTAGAACTCCAAAATGCAATTACTCAACTGGAAATGCAATTCAAACCTATTACAAGCTAACCTCTCAACTAGTTGCTATCTTTCAAGCAAGAAGATGAGCCCATGCTAGGAGGTGTGCTTTCCTCGAAGCGAGTGCCTGAAGACAATTGTGATGAGCCCTGCTGGCTCTCAACTCAAACCCCAATATTTCTTAAGTCTTTTTAGTGTTATTTAGTTTTTTAGAGAAAGTTTGATAGACAAAAGAGAAGGGGCGCACAACATAAATGCATATAAAATGTAAATCTGAGTTATTTCAGGCGAATTGACAATACAGAAGATAATAAATATGCTCAACAATGGATTTAGAACTCATAAACATACCCGGAAGTGTCCAGATTATTTATTTAAGAAAGTAGTCCAGTTTGCTAGCCAAGATAGTGAAAAACTGACCAAATCAGGTGTAGAAAGCTACAGAATGCGAAATCCAGCCTGAAAACGGTGGCAGATGAAGAGTACAAGCCAAACGCTTAAAATGATGAAGAGAAACCCTCAGAAAAGAAGGCGTTTCTCCAAGAAATGGCCAAACGCCCTTGTACAAGAGCCATGCACTTCACTGTAAACAACCTGAATTCTCCCTTAGAAGGTACGGCCAAGAAGAATGATGTCTGCCAGATGAAATGAAGGCGCCATCTCCCAAAACCCTCTAAAACTGATAAAGAAATCCAATAGGAAACACAGCTCAAGCTCAGTAGAACCTCTGTATGAAGCTCTCACAAACTGCACAAATTCAGCTGATCTCTCACAGCCTCAAAAGTGCTCAACACTAAAGAGTTATCGTTCTTCAATGGAAAAATTGTTCAAACCCTGATCACAGGAGAATGCACAGGAAATAGCACAAGGCAAAGTCGAAATTGTCAAAAGATGAGTTTCTCATTGCTAGAAATGCCCTTTTATGCAAAAAGGCACGAATTCCAAGAAAGATACGCCACTTTTAATAATTAAATCTTTTAAATAATATTTAATTCATTTCAATAGTATATGAATTAAATACTTGGGCGCACTTTATTCATTTAAGTGATTTAAAATATTAAATTACTTTTAGAGAATATTTAAGTGATTTAAAAATATAAAGTCAATTTGACTTTATAATTAAATATTAAATCAATTAATATTTAAATCACTTAAAAACCCATAACTTACTCAAAACACCATATAATCCTGTGCCATCAGAAGCTGTCGACTCCTGCACTGCCAACGCCTGCTGTGAACCAGTCACTGGGCTCTGAAAACCAAAACGACAAAACTCATCAAATAATGCCACTGACCCTCTAACCCAACCTGTTAGCCTACGAGAGTCTGAGAAATAGGCTAACCACCATCAAACATGATCATGCAGAAAAAGGGGACATTACAGTTCGCCCTCCCAGAAATTGCTTGTCCGCAAGCAATCTGAACAGCAAACAATCAACCACTCCACCAGGATCCCAAGGATAGTGCCGTGAAATGTCCCTACTGTCATCAACTGTCTCCTGTAACTCCCAAATCTGATCAACTGGATCATCATGCTGTACCCTGTCAATCTCAACATCTGTCACAGGAGATAGGAACTCATAAGAAAGCAAGTCAAACCGCTGACAACACTTGCTTCCTAAAAGCGCACGAGCTATGCTATCATCCAGCATGTCTAACACGTGCATACTAGAATTGTGCATTTGAAACAGGTCATGTACATGATGACTAAAAGTGAAACTGTGTAGACTCCTGACCATGTACACACTGGAAATCTCCTCAACGAGCTCTGTCTGAAATCTCGATGCACTGACGGAATCTCTGATACTATGATCAAAGCTCACCCTTAAACCAGGGTCAAGAGTAGAATCAGCATCCACCTCAAAGAGCAGATTATCACAAGAAGATGTAGCATCCACCTCATTTTTTGATTCTTCTCCATCAATATCATAGATTGGAGCTTGCTGATCATAAAAGTCATAACTATACTGAGGAGAGGAAAATCCCTCTTGAATCACTTTCTGTTCTCTAACCAAATCTGCACTATAGCATGAAGTTGAATCTGCATCACTCACCTCATAATCAGCAACATCATGTGTGTTGTCATCAACCTCTAAGGTATTGCTGCTATGTACCTCATAGGATGTCTTGACTGGCAAGGTAGAAGCTGCTGTTATGACAATATCCTCACACACCTCTGTTGCCAAAGTCACTGTAAGTCCATCCATAGCATGCTCACCTCTTACATGTTCTTCTCTTGGAAGAAATAGAGATCTAAGGTGCGACTCCCTTTGTTTCTTTGCTTGATCTAGCTGGCTGCAGCGTTCCTTGACCTCTTGCAAACGCTGTTTTGCTTGAGCAGCCAACATCTTTGCCTTCTTAGCCCTTTGTAGCCACCCATCACACAAAACTTGAGTTTTGTTCACATCTTCCAAGGTCTGATATATAAAATCAGACTGTTTGTGACTTGAATCCACCAAACATTCTTCAAGCTCAACATGCAAAACTTCAATGCTAATGTTAGGAGATTCCATAACATGACCATCTTTATGTACTTTATCCGTCACCTCATGATTTTGTGAAAGTAAGTTAGATTCACGGATTTGCACCAAAAGCGGGACTAGTAGTGAAGCGACACCCCTCTTAGCGTTAAGGGGGCATCCCCAGGATAGGTACTCCTGCCGAAGACCCCAAACACGTGGCTGGGAAAACCGCTTGGACAGACCTACATCACCTTCCAATAGGGGCCCGCATCAGGACATCACAGCTCCACCACGCGCGAAGTCCTCTGCACCTCCGACCTCCAGCCTCATACCAAGTTAGTTACCAAGGTAACCAAAAGTCTGATCTAGTAGTGAAACTTACACCCTTAGCTGCTAAGGGCATCCCCGTGATAGGTAATTCCCGCCGAGGGACCCTCGCGACACGCGCGGGTCGGGAAAACCGCTTCTGGACAGACTCTACGCTACCTTCCAATAGGGGCCCGATCGACATCATGCATGTTAGTTACCGCTGCACCAAAAGCCCGGACTAGTAGTGAACGGCACCCTCTTAGCTATAAGTATCCCTGTGGATAGGGTAATTGGCACCCTGACACGTATCGGAAAACCGCTTCTGGACAAATTCCACGCTACCTTCCAATAGTTCGCGATCGACATCACAAAATTTCACCATTATCTCATGAAGTCTCACTCGACCTCCAGCTCGATAACATCGATGAGCCCTGCTGGCTCTCAACTCAAACCCCAATATTTCTTAAGTCTTTTTAGTGTTATTTAGTTTTTTAGAGAAAGTTTGATAGACAGAAGAGAAGGGGCGCACAACATAAATGCATATAAAATGTAAATATGAGTTATTTCAGGCGAATTGACAATACAGAAGATAATAAATATGCTCTACAATGGATTTAGAACTCATAAACATACTCCGAAAGTGTCCGCATTATTATTTATTTAAGAAAGTAGTCTTAGCTCTACAGCCAAGATGGTGAAAACTCCACTCCAAATCGTGTAGAAAGCCACAGACGTAAATCCACCAAAACGGTGGCAGATGAAGAGTACAAGCCAAACGCCTAAAATGATGAAGAGAAACCCTCAGAAAAGAAGGCGTTTCTCCAAGAAATGCCCAAACGCCCTTGCACAAGAGCCACGCACTTCACTGCAAACAACCTGAATTCTCACTTAGAAGGTACGGCCAAGAAGTATGATGTCTGCCAGATGAAATGAAGGCACCATCTCCCAAAACCCTCTGAAACTGATAAAGAAATCCAATAGGAAACACAGCTCAAGCCCAGTAGAACCTCTGTATGAAGCTCTCACAAACTGCACAAATTCAGTTGATCTCTCACAGCCTCAAAAGTGCTCAACACTGAAGAGTTATCGTTCTTCAATGGAAAAATTGTTCAAACCCTGATCACGTGGAGAATGCAATGTGAAATAGCACAAGGCAAAGTCTAAAATTGTCAAAAGATGAGTTTCTCATTGCCAAAAATGCCTTTATGCAAAAGGCACGTAATCTCCAAGAAAGATACTAATTTTTAATAATTAAATCTTTTAAATAATATTTAATTCATTTCATAATATATATGAATTCAAAATTAAGCGACTTTATTCTACATCTAAGTGATTTAAAATATTAAATTACTTTTAGAGAATATTTAAGTGATTTAAAAATATAAAGTCAATTTGACTTTATAATTAAATATTAAATCAATTAATATTTAAATCACTTAAAAACCCATAACTCACTCAAAACACCATATAATCCTGTGCCATCAGAAGCTGTCGACTCCTGCATTGCCAACGCCTGTTGTGAACCAGTCACTGGGCTCTGAAAACCAGAATGACAAAACTCATCAAATAATGCCACTGACCCTCTAACCCAACCTGTTAGCCTTCGAGAGTCTGAGAAATAAGCTAACCACCATCAAACATGATCATGCAGAAAAAGGGGACATTACAACAATTCAGCAACATAACGGTGTAGTAGACAAAAGATCCCAAATGAAGAGCTGAGGCCTAATTAAATAGGCAAGAGAGAAACATCTAGAAGCTTCAAGAAGGCGTCCAAACCCTAATTTCAAATTCACCTTTGAAATATTTCACTTTTAAAAATAAAGTTAAATCCCTCAAAAGGGCGTCCTTTTTCCTTAAGCTCAATTTTTGACATTAGAATATAATTTATCTTCTCATGGCGCCTTGACCCTCAAAGTCTCCTTTTTAAAAACAACTTAAAGTTGTACTGCTAGGCAAGGGGGTATAATATTAAAAATATAATATTATAATAAAAATACTTATCTCTCCAAGAAATATGCACCCAAGGCCAAGAACTGAAGTGCGAGCTGAAACAACCAAGAAGAGGACCAACTCAATTGAACCTAAACCGCCCATCGCCAGTAAAATAGAATTTACTAAAAATAGTAAATTGGGCTGGGTTGCTCGAATGCCAACCTAACATACCATCGCTAAGCTCGAAAACCTGTAAAGAACCAATCGTAATCTGACACTGACTGACCATATCCTGGCCATAGGAAGGTAATGCAATGGCATAACACTTGGTCAAGTCCGCCTTGGACATGGCTTGAAGTAATGGAAAGTCCGCCATGGAGAAGAAGGAATGGCATGGAATGGTGGCAAGTCTACCTAGCACAAGGTATTAATGGCACGAGACTAAACAAAGTCCGCCCAACTCACAAGGTAATGGCATGAGCAAAGGCAAATTCCACTCCAAGCAAAAGATGATGGCACAAACATGAGTGAAGTCCACCCCATGTAGAATGGCTTGAGAGTAAGATAAGTCCGTCCCATGTAGAATGGAAAGAGGTGAAGGTAAGTCCGCTCAAAGAATGGTAGGAACATAGGCTAAGTCTTCCCTTGGAAAAACGAGAATGGCTCAACATTATGGAAAGTCTGCCCAGCAAAGCAAGGTAATGGCAAGAGGTGATGGAAAGTCCGCACCAAGCTATATGGCAAGAGATGATGCTAAGTCCGCCCCACTCAAGTGGAATATTATATGGCTTAAGCAAAAGACAAGTCCACCATATAGAGAATGCCATAACATAGTGCCAAGTCTAGCTAGCATAAAAGAAAGATGTCCAAACCACTTGACAAGTCCGCCATACCAAAAGGAAGTGGAAAAAATCAAAATTTTGCCTAAGCTTGGACATTAAAATGTTAAATGATATGCTTGTAAAATGACATAATTCGCCAATAGACATAAGGAGTCATAAAAAATTATAGCAAGATAAAATGGAAGAAAAAGATTTATCTAAGGCAAAGGCAAGAAAATAACTTAGAAAAATCAAATTTGCCTTAGGACAAAAATAAAAGGCCATAATTAAAATAATTAAAATAAAGGGGTTGAAAAAACAAACATGAAAATAATTATTTTAATTATTTTATTTTTTATTTTTTGACACCCAAAGAGATAACATTTGAAGACTCAAATTTGGAAAAAGACAAAATAAGACTACTAAACTGGCGCCAGACTTAGCAACTTTCCTAGAGACTAATGCTAAAGATAAAATTTGCCATTTGAAAGCTGAGTGCAAGCCAAGTTTGAACTTGATTTAATGGAAACAACTGGAATTTGCTAAATGGGTCAAACTTCTCATCTTTATAATTGAATTTGCTTCTCATTTTTCAATCATTTAGTTTTCGAAAGAGAAGTTGTGAGAAGAAATTTTGGCTAAGGAAAAAAATTTGATAAGTTTGAAGCAAAGTGAAGGAAGCAAATTCATACCAGCCAGCACTGTGATCTTGTCCATTTTATTTTTTCCAAAGTACCAAGCAGATTTACTTTCTTCACTTCATTCCGGCACGAAAATTTTCTTCATCTATTTGGATAAATTCTTTCATTTCCAGCATAATCTTTCACGAAGTTTGATTTGTCACTTAGCTGGAATATTTTTCGAGTAATTTAATTTTAATTTTAATATTCTCTTTGTATCTTCTTGCAGATTTTTTTTCAAGAGAATAAAAATGAAGTTTGCTAGTAAGGGTTTGAAATATTCTGAGCCAATTTTTTTCAATTTTTGCCAAGTACACAACAATGCAGAGAGCACCCGTTAGGGTTAGATAATTCAAACCAGCAGATTACAAATAACTCGTTGCCAAGAATGCGCACTCAATCTCAACACGAGAGAGGCTGTCATATGGCAAGAGGATCGTCAGTGCCTTAAACAAATGCAACTGAAGGTAACTCTAACCAAGAATGCGCCGGAGAACGACGAGCATATGGTCAGAGGATCCCTACCAACTAATAAGCTGAAGTAACTCGACGTCAAGAATGTGCTTTCCAATCCGAGATGGAATGGGAGCTACCATATGACGGAGATGCTAAGAATTACAATGCAATTAAGGAAAATAAGCGGGAATGCTGAAAGTAAACTCAACACCCAGAATGTGCTTTCAAACCCGGAGTGGGAATGGAGCTACCATAGGGCGGAGATATAAAGAATTACAAAGCACTTCAGAATGTATAGTAATCGTTACAAAACATGATAAGCAAGATTAGAGAACGGCTGACAGTACTACTGTTCAGCTTACAATATGAAGAGAAATCGCCTGCCAAGAGCATAGAATTAGAACAATACAGCGTACATCAATTAAGAGGATTCTCCTTGCTTAACAAGAATGCCAAGACCCTTTACTTCACTCAAATACCAAACTGAATATTCAGTTTAAGACAGATCTGCACTTTAAAAAGGTAAAACAACAACCTAGCACCACACAAAAATGATCATATCTCACTCATTTCTAACCCTATTGACGTGAAATCAAATGAAAAACATTCCAATGATGATGACAATGAAGATGGATCACAAAAAATTCTCACAAAGACCCCTATTTATTTTGCACGGCTTCCAAAGCACTTACAAAGTGAAATTGCCTGCAAGCAAGGGCGATTTACTTTAGATAATTCATAGACTTCAAATAAAATTCTGGAAACTTGCACAAATGGTCGCCCTACATAGGAAAATAGATTGGAACAGTACCCAGAACAATATTATTTCTGTTTCTTGAGTTGTGAGTAAAAACAACCTACAGCCATACAAAACCAGCAACTCTAAAATTGACAGAAAATACAATAACTCAACTACAAAATGTGAGAAGAACCAACTACAATGAAAGGAAACCAACTACAACTAAACCTCTCAACTAGTTGCTGTCTTTCAAGCAAGAAGAAGAGCCAAGCTAGGAGGCTTACATTCCTCGAAGCAATCCCAAAGCCAATCCGGCAGCATAACTTTGCAAATTCATTAGATAAACAAAATGAGGACCCCGAGCTCCAATTTATAACTTCCGAAGAGCTTTCTAGAAGGTGCGCCCTAATCCCAAGCTGCTTTTAGGTTTAAACTTTGACCCAAACACTTTCTTCCCAATGGCGTACTTTCCTTGTGAAATATTAATCACTTCTCTTTTTTAAATAAAATATAATCTCCTTCAAAAAGGCGTCCATTTTCCCTTTGAGCAATTATAAACTTTAGAAATATTAAAATATTTCCTTCATGAGAAAATACCCCTCAAAGTCCCCTTCTTTAAAACAACTGTTAAGTTATAACACTAGGCCAAGGGGTGTTTTAAAAATAAAACATTTTGACTTAAAATAACTTATATCTTCGAAATGAACCCCTTAAGCCAAAAATGAGAATTACCCAATGAATTGCCAAAAGAGGAAAGTTGACTGGATTGATGCCGACTGGACCACTGCTAAAATTAGAATTTACTAAAAATAGTAAATTCCTAAAGATGCTCAGAATGCCAAGAAAAACATACCACTGCGAAGCCCTCTAAAAACCCAGAAGGAATCCAGAATCCAAACACCCAAACTCCAACAAGCAAAACCCTGAATCTTCAAGAGAACCCATCAAACAGTCGGAAACCCTAATTCTGCCACTGACTAGCCGACAACACACTGGGAATAGGCTACCAATCACTGAAAAGTGAAGAGCTAAAAACGGGGTCATTACAGGGTTCACAGCCACAATCCAAGATCAAATCCAAATGGGAAAACATTGTAGACACCGACCTCGGCCATGTTGACTTTGATGATTTTAAGAAAAGAATGTACGGAAGTGATGGACTTTTACCTACGCCAATTGCAAGAAGGATGATGCGAAACAGTATTGTTCATCCAGCTGGATTTCTACCTACAAAAGAATGTCCAGAGTTCATGGTAGAGTGTGCATTGCATTATAATGCAAGAGAAAGACAAATAGAGGCACCTGATGGAAGAGTACTGGCATATTTGACTGAGCCAGCCATACAAAAGACATTCGGAATTCCATCTTACCACCGGACATCTTATCGAACAAGGGATGATGCACGAAAACTTTATGAAGATCAACAAGCCCTCTGTGCATCAAATATGAACAAGTCCTGGTTGGAAAAACCCAGACCTACTGCCAAAAAGATGTCAAAGAAGTTGTCCAAAACTGATTTTAAAGAAGAATACTAAGATATTGTCTTACTGCTGAACAAAATTGTAGGCAATCCTCAGGGTGCGCCTTTTGAAACCTGGATGTATTATTTCATTGATGAAATAACTTCCGGGGTGAAGATGCTTAACTAGTCAAGGATGATCAGTGACAGTCTCCACGAGCAGTTGGTCAACCTGGAAAGAACCAAAACCTTTCATATGAGTTCTTATGTCATATATCTGCTTGCAAGGACCTACAAATATGTTGGCTTGATTTGCAAAGGTGTGGTCAGCAATGGCGAAGGACAGTTCAAGTCCTACGATTGCTATCCGCAATTGTAGTTGAAGGAGAAGTCACAATTCAGACAAGCCCATGACAGCTTTCTTATGTATATCACTCGAATTCTCCAAGGCCAAACACATCAGAGGCTCACCTGTGAGGCCAAAAGTTTGATCGGCAGATTTGGATCCTGGTTCATCCAGTTTCCCAGATTTACATACATCAAGATTCAAGAATTCACAGGTTGCCCATACAAACTGCCAATCTATCCTACCAACAAAATGGTTTTGTTGGAAGTTTTGAGGCAATTCGAGACATATCAAAATATCCAAAGGCCAAAGTAGAAATCAACTGTCACTTTTCCACTCTTCATCGGCAATATGGAAGAATCATGTCCATCGACACAAGCGGCAGAGAGTGCTCGATTGGAGATACAAAGATAGCCGTTCATATCCTACAAGCCCAAAGCTTACTTCAATCCACTTCATCACATTGGAACTGTGGATGGAAGGAAATACAAACACAGAATTAACTTAAAAGACTTTTGGGCAAATGCCATTGATGATTATGACGTAAGAAAAATACTGTGGTCAAGGCTCTTGCTGGATATGATAAGGACAACAGAACTCTTTCAAGTACCCAATCAGTTGGAGGATGACGGAGTGTATGTGCAGCCAGGCTTTGATGAAAGCCAGCCGCTTCCTCCTGTGAGATGGTCTGAGCCTGAGCTTGGTGTCCTGACAAAAGTCATGAGGCCTATATTCAAATATTTCCAATGGCAGATGGACCAGCAAGTACAAGCTTTACAGCAAAGGAATGTGCAATTCACAAATGACTTGATGGGTGAAGCAGAGTCCTGTTCCTCGAATGTCGATGCATCTCATGGAGGTGAACCAACAAGCGCTGCCAACCTGAATAAGAGGAACAACAAATGAAGGACCCGCTCAAAAGAAGCAGAAATCTAAGCCCCTTCATTCGGCTACATCCAGAAATATAAATGAAATATTGATCATGGAAGAAGAGTCATGGGAGCAAGTCAAAATTCCCTTTGCCAGTTTTGGAAAGAGATCAACCCAATGCAATTGGAAGATGATGATCATCCCTCTCCTATAGGCACGGAGATTCTCGAGTCAGACAATGACATGGATATCATGGATGGAAAATTTGAAGAGGGAATGATTTCCGCTCTCAAGGGAATCCAAGAAGACCCATCCGTGCAAGAGATTCAGGATATGAAGGACGTCCAAGATCATCACGAAGATGGAATTGAATAGTCAACCATCCCAGATTGGCTGAAAGAGAGACTAAAGATAAAGGCGCCAGTAGAGGTACAAGAAGAAGATGATACCACAGACTTCTTGGCAAGGCTAGAGCAGACTGCCACAAGAAAGCTAGCTAAGAAATTTTCTGCCATACAAAGAGATGAGGCTAGTAACTCCATAGCGCAAATTGTAGTGCCTACAGTTGATAAATTCCAAGATGAGATTGCCCCAAATGAATATGCCATCACAACTATTGATATTGGTCCGACAACAAAAGGACAAGAAGTTGAGGACCTCAATAATTTTGTTGCCACCATCAAGTCTGGGTTGGAGAAAGAAGTGGCAAAGAAAAGGGAATATAAAAGAAAGATTGAGCGTTTGGAAGAATATATCTAGCATTTAACCAGGCCACTCAATGAAGGTGACCAATCAGCACCTCCACTTCCAAACTCTTCACAAGAACTGGCCAAAATTTTTGAAGAGGAATTGACTATAGGCAAAGAAACTAAAGAATGGATGGCAAGAAAGAAAGAAGAGGCGATGGCATTCGCAGAGAAGTTGGCATATGTCTATGAGAAAAATTCCTTTCTGCTATCACAAGTGGCAAACTTGGCGGAAACATGGGATGGGCTCCAAGACATCCAAAATAAAATTATCCCATGTCTTGGTGAGATAAAGAGCATTCCATACAAGAGATTAATTGATGAGAAGACTATTGAAGTTGGTGCTGCATATGATTTCAGCAGCCGGTACTATGCACTGATCTCACGAGGAGAAGTCTTGGAAAGAGTAAAGCAAGATGGCGCCAAAATTGAAGAGCAAGCAAAGGAGATTCGGAGTAAGATTTTCCAAATGGTTGCAGATGTGTTTGACAGAGATATTGTCCGAAAAAAACACTTGCAGCTGAAAAATTTAAAGGATGAAGTTCAAAGAATTTTCTCTACCACTTCTGGGCCAATCATGAAGGAAAATTTGACCAAAGCATTCAGCTCCCTAATCGTCTAAGACACTTTCTTGCTGCATGAATTAGAATGAAAAATCACCTTTGCAGAATGTGCAGAAAGTCTAGACTTGTTGGAGTACAAAGTCAATGCGTTGCCAGACATTACCATGGAAGAAGTCAACATGATCCTGTCCAGGTTCACCGAACGTAGTGCTTTGCGAGTGGATAAGGATGTAACTCCCAGTGCATGAAGTTCTTTGCATTTAACTAATTGTTGTTTAGGTAACCCTAATTAGGGTTTTGTTATGTTTAATCTGGGCCGTTAATCTCATTTTGATCTAGGCTATTCATTGTACTCTGGAAACTCTATATAAACCCCCCCCCCTCTCATTTCATAAAGAAGAAATTAGAGAATTCATCAGAGATTAGAGATTAGAATCATTAGAAGAGATTAGAAGAGATTGTAGAGAATAAGAGAGAGAGTTTTATGAAATTGTTGCTAAAGACTATCTTGATAATAAAGTTCATAATGCATGAGATGCTTTGAATCCGTTCATTGTCAAATGGTTGCATGGTTGCATATTTCTCTTCCTCATAAAGTAGATTTGAATTAGAATCTTATTCAAATGCATGTTAAGAGAATGATAGATTGATAGCAGAGATTAGTGAAACTTAGCTCATACTTTCTTTGAGTGAATGCTTTTCATTCAATGCGTAAAGTTAGACTGAGCTTTTGATGTGGATGCTTCAATGTTTACTTCGAATAATGTTGTTCTATTGATGGTATTGTTCGTAGTAAAGAAATCTTAAGCAAAAATCCCAGAAGATTGCACTTGCTTTGTGTAGTTGTCGTTTAGCATGGCAAAACAAAGTATTGTTTATTTAGTTTCACTCAATCCTTGTCGTCTCTTGATTTCCTAGGAATAACATAGGACTTCTAAACCCTTACTTTTTTTTCACTTTTTTTAAAGTCAGAAAATTTCAAAATGATACTGCATTCGCGTCTTTGCATTTTTGAGAAACTTGCCAAAGTAAATCCCTTCGTGTTCCTGGCAAATCACAACGACCACAGAGCTTATCCACACCTAACTGAAACATTGGAATTGTTGTATGATCTCTATGGTGAAGCCTGGAAATTCAATCCTAGTTTCAAATAGACACTGCTCTACTCGAGCTCTTGTTTGATTAGCATATTCAACTATCCATGATTTAGCCATGAACCCGATTCTTTTAGGAAATTTACCAAGTAACTGAGGGGATATGAAACATTCAATGGCTCTAGTATCTATTAAAATGGTTATTGGGTTCCCATAAAGCATACCTGGAGTTTCTATAGGTGTGACCTGGTATTTTGCTTGCCTGTTGTCTACTGCTGCATGAATTCTTTGCTAGAAGGCCGTCTGCTGTTGCTCTATCAAATTTGGGAAAACTTCTAAACTAGCCCCAAGATATGTGGGACCTTTTGAAGTTCTGGAAGTTATCAATCCAGTAGCATACAAAATTGCTCTACCTCCGACTCTCGCCATAGTGCACAATGTGTTTCGTGTCTCCTATCTTAAGAAGTATTATGCAGATTTTGATCATATGATTGACTAGAATTCCTTGCAGGTGCGGGACCCAGGGGTGATCATAATAGAGCCACTCAGAGTGCTTGAGGTATGTAAGTTGCACTTACGTACCCACGAAGTGGTACAATGCAAGGTCCAGTGGGACCAGTACTCAGAGGAAAATGCCACCTGGGAGGATTATGATGAAATCCTTTAGAAGTTCCCTTATTTGTTTAAGAAGAACTAAGAACTCAATATATAAGTATGAATTTAGATTTGAATTTATAAATAAATAATCATCGGGGACGATGATTCTTTAGGGGAGAAGTATATTACATCTGCTCTATCTTGAACATGATTATGGCAATGAAATTATGGTCATTATGTTAAGTTGTGATTAACTTTTTTTCATGAGAATGTGAAATTGAGAAAATAATTTTTAAATTATATGTTGTAACGGAAAATGTGAATGATTTTCTTATCTATGTGAAAATGAATGTGATGGTGAGTTTTTATTTAATATATATACATATATGTCAAGAATGGTCTAACCCTATTTCCCTTTTTGCCAAGTGGTTGCAGGATTGTCAACGCTTGAGGGAAAAGGAAATATCATCAAGGAGAGGACATAGTTAGCAAAGGATCAAAATTATCATCCAGCCATGAGTCAGTGTAAGATGGTTGTGTTTGAGACGAAACCTTGGTCATATCTTGTTTAATAAAATAATTGTTAAACAAGCCAACTTAAATTATTTACCAATAATCTCCTTTTGAAGTCGTGAAAAATCAACTCTTGGAATACACCTTAGGAGATTGTAAAAGAATATAAAATATTAAAATTTATAATAATGTCAATAATTTTAAGTCCATTGTTTTAAATATAAAATTTGTTTGAATAATTGTCGAGGGAAACCGTCGATAGAATGGAAGGCAGAAGCTTCCACCAAGCTCCCTTCGAGCTCTTGGGTGAAACGGCCAAGAGGTAGGCATGTAGTTGCATGCTCTGGGCAGTCTTTGGTGGGAGGTTTCAAGAAGGATGGAAGAATTTTTATCACTCTCACTCTCCTCTCATTTTTCTTTCACTTCCATCGTTTTGGCTCGAGCTCCCATCATTCACTTTTGGCATTCATTGAGATTCATACTTACTCTTTTCTTGAACGACATTCTTCTGGTTTTGCACCTCTCTTTGTTCCCCGCACTCATCTTGTCTCGTTTTACCATTTTTACCTCTCTATTCTCCTTTCTAGTAGTCAGACTCCTAGCAGGTGCGATCTTGGCTTATTCGTCTATTGAGCTTAAGTGAGAAGTGTTGTTTGCAATTTGAGTCACCAGACACAATTCAATTGGTAGACCCAGTGTAGAGCTTCTTCGAGCTTCAAACTACTCATTCAAGCACGTAAAGATAGATTTAAAATTTGTTAAACCTAGCTTCATTGAACTGAACTCGTCCTGATAATTATCTTGAAATGGGAGTGTTATCAATGAATTTCTTTATCAAGTGGATGTTTAATTGAAATCGATTCTTAGATGAATCTTTCATAAGATGAAATGTATAGTCAATAACCTTGCTTCGAATCTCTCCACCTTTTTCTCTCTAAAACTGTATGTTAGTTTAAACTATTTTCGATCTTGTTTTGTGCTCATTAATGACAATGTCTAAGTCAAAGCTCTCTCTCTCTATACTCTGTTTCCTTAATTTCTGAATTGGAATCTTATATAACCCTTTTCCATGAACTCTTGAACCTATTCAAATTCTTGGTACTTGAATCTGGCCAGACCTTGTCAAAATATTCTTGGCCAGACATGGAAATAAAATCTGAACTGAGAGTAACCTTATGCAGAGTTTAGTTAAAGTGCTCTTCTCTTCTAGCTCGTAAGAAAGAACATAATGTTTATGCTTATTGAGGAAGGAAATATCGAACTAAGCCATTAAACCTCATTTTCAACTCTATAAGTCTGAAAAGAAACTTCACCTAATTGTAAACATATGATGTAAGATGAATCTTGAAATTTGTAAATTAATGAAAAAGAATATTATCATGAGCAAGGTTGAGAGTGTTGACGGCACAGGTGTGCCCATAAATTATAAAACCCTTGGCCAAGGTACGATGCTAGATTAAGAATTTGTCAGCGATCAAGAACCAGATATGCCCCTGGTCAGAGTGATCTTTCTAGTTAGGAGTTACCTATACTGAAAGATCGACCAGGTGGTATAGGTCCTTGACACCAAGCTCAGAGGCTTGATGATAATATGTGATCCTTGTTGATTACCCTCATGAAGGGAAGGGTTTCTTTAGTTGAAGAAACACAGGAGACCAGTAGGTCCTCGGTTGGGCGGAAAAGCCCTTGATGATATTTCTTTTCCCCTTGATGACAGAGTCAACCTTAAGTATTTTAGCTTCTAGACTGTACTTTCTTGTAACCCTTTCTCTCTCTTAATTTCAGTTGTAAATACTTAGCATGTTTACTTCATAGCTGTAATAAAAGCTCTTTTCATTTGAAAGCAAAGAAAAGTTACTTATTGATCTATTGTGATTTCGGTTATATGAATTTAGTTAGTTGTTTCTTTTTCAACTGAAACTGAAATTTTAAAAAGTTAGTTGATGAATTGAATATGATGTAAATGTTTCATTTGTTTATCTTTTCGGTTCGAAATTGCATGGGAAAAACCCTCAAATGAAAACAGGTTAGTTACATTTCAGTTGAAAACTAGAAGTTAGATTCCATTCTTAAACTGTAGATTAGTCAGAGTGTTACAAATTTATTTCTTACTAGTAAGTATTGATAAAATACAATTGCATTATGAGTGCCTTTGTTGAATGATATTGCCCTAAATTAATTGTTCTTTTTAAATCTGCATTTTTGACAGTTGTGATTTGATTGAATCCTAAGAACAAACCCTAGGTAAATTTCATTGTGAAGGCAACGCAAGTTGGAATGCACATATACTAAGTTTTCTGCTACTTTCAAGTTCAATCCATTGTGCATTACTGAGTGGATGAAAATATATTTGCTCTAATTTGTCCCAGATGCAAATGAACTAGCAACCTATGAAGACAAAATACAAAGATAGTGTAACGTCCCTGATTTCTGTCTAGCTACCATGAACATTATTTTAATTAATTAAATATTATTTTGTCCTAAATTAATAATTGGGGCATTTATATTTAATTAATTATTTATTTATTAAAGTGACTCAAATAAAAATAAATTATCATAAAGTCGCTTTTGTGAGGAAAAAAGGAATTATTATTTAAAAAGCGAATTTTATATTATAATTTTGCGAAGTTCCCGGGAGGCTTACAAAAGTGGGTTGTGGGGTCTCATTTGGGCATATTGGATATTTGTTATTTTCTTATTACCACAATTGTGGAGATTGAAGAGAATTGTTCAAGCATAGCCCAGGACGAAAACCTTATAGCGAAAATTGGGTTCGATGGTGAAAGATTTCTCCCTAACAGATACGGTGAAATCCATTCAGGTTTCAGTTTGAATGATAAGGTTTAAAGATATTTGTGAAGTTTCCTCCAGAAACAAATTTCAGATATAAGGGTTTGATGAAGATTGACAGTTAGAATATTTTCAGAGTTCACATTTGGAGTAAATTGGTTTATCATCAGGTTTAGAGGTTTGCCAGGTGTGAGATACAAATTTATTAAATTTATAGGCAAATATCAAAATTTGTGTGTAGTGTGTGCAACGGTCAAAAACCAGAAAATATAGTGTAGTATGTGCAAGGGCAGAAAGTGAATGAGATAAAAAATAATTAATAATGTGGTACCAGCTGAGAAACTAGTCCCACTCCCAACCATACCATTCTAACTCTCCCTAGCAGCCGTACAACTTCATTTAAGAAAAATGATCAAAGCTTTTGGTAAGGCTTAAAGCCTTGCTCCTATCTAGCATAGCCTTAAAAGGCTGGTGAAATTTAATGCAGCAGTCACAAGACAGTCAAAGGGGAGTTTATTGTCCTTAAAGGACTTCCGTACCATATACTCAAGCTGCCATACACTTTCAAAGACAAACATACTTGCTTGGAGGGTGCCATACAGCTAAAGGAGGGTAAAATGAATGCTGATTGGGTTAAAGGGAGTGCTGATTGGATTGCAAAATCAGAGGTCAGCCATTCAAAATTAATATTAATTAATATTTAATAGTAATATTAGGGAATTTCTGATGTATTAGTTTATATCAGCAATCTACACAATCATTACATGATTTTTGGTGCTTATGATATTAAAAAATTTAGTAAAGAAAATTGTTATCAGCAGCCGGGAATTTGAGAAATTAAAGTTGTGATAACTGATATGATATTATGTCAAATCAAGATTGCATGTAAATTGTTTGACGAAATTTCCCTATGAAATCTATGATTTTGGCATAATTTTATGATGAAATTATGATCTAGAATTTTAGTTGCAGCAGTCTAAGTATTTGCATTCAAGAGTACTTCATATTTGATTTTATGCAAAGTGTTTGACAAAATGCCAGCCATTTAGAAATCAAAATTATTGCAAACTTGGAACGAAATTTTTTGGTGGGGTTACTATGTCACGCCCCGCCGTGCGAACCCTAAAGAAACTAATAACAACGGAACAATTTTTTTTTTAAAAGAATATAATAACATACTTAAGCATTATAACATAACAATGTATTATGAGGCACAACTAGTTTCCCATGGGGTACACGAAGTGACATGACTACACTAACCCATAACAACGATAACAATAATTAATATATTACGTAAATCTATTCATTCCCTTTACATCATTTAAAATATCCATCAACTATATCCATATTAATAACATATGCACATATGACAATACATGGAATTATAAAGATATAGAGTATTACACATTTCGATAGGTACAACTCAACATAATCAACTATAACACAAGATCCTGAATAAATACATGGCTTGAATAGTTATTACATCCCAATGATAGAAGAATACAATTATCTGAAATTACATCACAATAACTACATATACAAATTACACCAATGTCATCCCAACACATGTGGGAGACAATACCACAATGACTACATTACAACTGAAGTATATACAACTATCTGGTACATAAGGACGTTGGATCATCAACATCCGCCAAAACCTGCAAGTAAAAGATACATCTGCAACAGAAGAGGGAAACCCAACGGGGTGTGAAGCACGTTCCACCCAACCACCCCCGTGCTGAGAGTAGACAAGGAAGGGTCCCCGACCAAGCATGCTAACAATAACAAAGACTAACTCCAAAAGGACAACTTAACATCAAAGACCACTTAGAAAACTCAACAGTGACAGATCCAAAGGCACAACAACACCACTTCAGAACATAACAACAAGACCAACTCACAACATCGATGAACTCAAGACGTAACATCAAAGACTACTTCCAACAATAACTAAAGACAAATCAATAAATCTCTTAATCACAACAGACAAAATATCACTTAACATCTACACTCACAAAGTCAATTAACAACTACAACACAATATCACTTAACACGAGGTTACAATGCTTCCAGAGAACAAGATCATGAACATCGCACAATAACTGAATAACTATTGACATAGGAAGAGTGTCATGCATAAATTGCTATGAGTTACCCTGGCTCAACCTTCCTAGGCTACCGGACCCCCATCCTGGGTTACCCTGGCTTGCCTCTACCGGCCGCCGGACCCTCACGCAAAACTATGCGTCTGTCTCATCTCGAGCCTTATCATTCACTTGCTTCACGAGAGAGGCATCCTTTTATCTTTATTAGTGTGAAAGCCCCTCCCCCATTAATTCATTTAGATTATCACTTAATTAAACTCTAGGTGAGTTACCCTGGCGCCCCTTTGTGTGTCGGACCCTCACAAAGAGCCACTCTCCTATCGACAACACACAAGGTACAATATCACAAAGATAACTAAACCACATAACCTCTCCAACCAAGGAGGAAACAAACACGGAAACTCACTCCGAACACTGGAGGAAATCAAAGTACAAATCCCACTCCTTCCAAAGGAGGTACAATTCTCATTACCCACTCCTATATCCTAGGAGGCACAAATCCCCGTTTGTGGAACCCGGGTACAACATCATAATACAATTCCTCAAGGCGATTCACAAAATGAACCTCAACACATACCATCCCACTCAAGAAAACTTCTCTGGAAGACTTAATATACCCTCAACCCTAATTGTCCGACATGGAGGATAAAATAAACATAATAGATAAACATTCCATTTTTGGACGCCCTTGACAATAACTTGACTCTTACGAATGGTAAGGTAAATCTAGGGTTTTTCCATAAGACACAATAAAACAATGAAGAGAAACTCACAATAGATTAACGAAAATTCTCAAGAAAACACTTACTAAACGAAACAACTCCATAAAACATACTCCCAATACTAAATAATTTCATCAAACAAATAAATAAACATTACGAGATTATTCAATTCTAAACAACACACACTGCTAAATTCGAATTCGCACGATTACATTATAAAATCATACTTTCAAATTTTAACTGTTCAATTTAATTACATTCACAAAACTTATTTCCAATTTCTACAATTAAACTATATCAGGTAAAAATATTATCATACTAAATTTTATTCTAAACATTTCAACATTATTTACATAAATATATATTAAGAATGAACCCAACATTTATAAAATAAACCTCTACATTAAATCCTTTTATAAAAATATACGATATTAAAATTTATAAAATAACTTCCCCAAAACAAATAAAATATATATATATATATATATATATATATATATATATTATAAAAACTAAATTCCATTATATAAATAAAATTGCATTGTAACCACATTCCATTTTAACTATATATATCTAAATCACACATATAAATTACTTGTTAACCTAAGTTCGAACGAAGTCGAATCCGGATTAATATATAAAAAAAAACAATAAGCAAAAATTTAAACTTTAAATTTAAATTTATTTTATAAGAAATACGCAGCCCCATGTGAGGAGGCTGCAGTAGTACTGCGGGGTACGCAGTCCGCAGGTACTGCGGTCCCCTCTGTGAGGAGGCCGTAGCCCCCACGCGGCTGCGTACAGCAGCCTTGGCTGCTGTGCGTAGCCAGTGTCGGCTGCGCCCGACCCACAGTGGGGTCGGGGACTGGTACGGCGAAAGCCGTCCGCCCCTCCCCCCAATACAAAATTTTAAAAATTTATTTTTATTTATAAAATTTCTAATGAATTTTGTTTTATATAAAAACTTTATTATTATCCGTAGTTACGAATTTCGATCCGATTCCAAAGAAAAAAGTACATTAAAAATCATAATCCATATTATGATTAAATCTCAAAATTTGAACGTAATAAAATTTATTTATTATTATTTTTTTTTAGATGTATCTTTTAATCATTAAAACGAATTAAATATATTTCTTTTTCAACAAGGCACGCAGTACACAGTACACAGAGGAATGTGCACAGGAAAATAAGATAGATTAAATAAAGCATAACTTTATTTATTTATTTGATACACACATGTATATAGGTATATAAAAATACATATATTTATGCCAAATTTAAAAATAAATAACATAACAATTAGATTTTCCTCTCAGATACAAAATAAATTAGGCAAATAAATTCAAGCAATAAAATAATGATTCTCTTCCCAACAGTGATTTTCAGAAATGATTTTATTGAATAAACTTCAAAGGGTTTAAATTTTATTGAATAAATTTCAAAGGGTTTTACCACAGTTTACTCCAGATGATTTGATTTTCAACCAGAAATGTTTTTTTTTTTATATTTCAGACACACTGATTTTCCCTACTAACTATGTTGAAGAATTTTAAAACAAATTCTGTTATAATTTACTACAGAAGATTCGAGAGTTATAAACACAAACAAGTTTTCAAAACATAAACTTCATTCAAACGATTTCGAAAACATAGCATTCAGATTTGTTTACAGACCTACGAAGTATTAATAATTTACAAGGGGAAAACCTGGAATCCGGTGTCTGAAGGAGAATCCCGCCTGTAACCTCCTCTCGAATTCCTCCCGTAACTCCCTTCTCCACCTTCTGCCTTCAATGTTCTACTGTATAATCTTTTCTTTGCAAACTCACAATAATTTTTACCTAGAAGAAAACCTCAAAAAAAACTCCAAAAACTATGTTTCTTATTTTTTTCTTTTCCAGATCTAAAAACACAGAGTAAAAATTCAACCCGAAAACTTGTGTGTCAATAATCCCTTCATCAAAAATAATAAATCACTAATTAAAATCAATAAATCTTTTCTGCTTTCTTTTCCAAAAAGCCCCTAAAAAGCCCCTTTCCTTATTGGCCCTTTTTCAGCTTTTAAAAGCTCACATTTATCTAAAATTTTAATTAAAATAATTTATTTAATTCAGATATTATCTTCATGAATTTCTAATTAAATATTAATAAAAAATAATAATGTAGTTATTCTCAACCCAATATTATTTTAATTATAATTATTTGCATTTTAATTAATTAAATCACTAATTTATAATATATTTAATTTTAAACATTTTCTATCTCAGATTAAATCAAATAGCAAAGCAAGCAATTAATTATTTTATGAAATCACGATTAATAATTAAACTACTAACCAGAATAAAATAAATACTCAACAATGAGAACTACATACAAGACAGAATGAAACTTCAATCGCATAACTAGCTGACTCACAATGGGCAGCGGACTTGGGGAACGAGGACACTGGAAACCTACTCCTTTTTCAACTTTACCCATTGGAGTTAATTTATTATATACTGTCACCGCGGAAGCCCGAGGTGATCCGAGACTTATTCTGCGAAATCCTGCATCAAATAAGCGTCAAGTAGCATGTATACATATGAAATCAACATCCTATCGTGAGAAGGAATTGCAGTGTAGCAGGGCACTCGTGAACGAGTGATGCTACACTGTCCTCTCACCTAATCTATTCTAACAATTATAATATCGATAATGAGCTAACATTTCTAACCTAATTGACATAAGATAACATGATATTAAACTATTGCATCTTAACTAATTATTAAACAATTGCATCACATAATAATACTGAATTTAAATAACATCACCATAAGATTATCACATTGACATATAAACATTAATGGCAATTCATTTAAATAAACAATTAATCCAAACAATGCACAGAGTATCATCAATCATCCTAATAATGTCATCTCAAACGAATAGGTCCACTCAAGGAATAACATCATCAACTACAACCAACCAAATCAACCCTAATAGTATCATCATAGAAATTAATAAAGTCCCTAAAAGCAGGTATAGAATTGTATTACGCACTCTGGATAGAGTTATACAATATAAAGATTTAAAAAATTAAAAATTACAAATGAAAGTTGAAACTTTAAAGAATAAAAATAAAAAAAATTATTAAACTTACTTGTGATAGAACTTTGATTGTGAGGGGTTGTAAGTGTCGGAATTGTTGGCCATGGAAGTACCACCAATTGTGAGTATCATTCTTAAACTTATCACGAAGCACCTCAATACTTTGACAATTTGAGTGTATAAAATCAATGAACTCACTCATGGCTACATCTTGTAAATCAGAATCAAGGAAGAGTCTACGAAATGGTGCCTTCTACCTTTCAGCAACTTCAAAATCTCTATATGGGGCAACCCTTGTTGGCAGAGAAATAATCTCAACACTATAGTATTTTGGACTAAATGCAAAGATAAGATAATGTAGTGGGGTGGTCATTGTGTTCCATATTTCTTCAATAATTGTGTGCACCTGGTTGAAGAAAGTTTCTTCAAAGTTTTGCTCTTTCACATTTATGATGCTCTTCATCTTCTCAATCATTGAGTTGATGCCATCATATATCTCTCCCAAGCAAAGCTTGTCCATGTCAGTATAACAAATGATGCTCAAAATGGGCTCGATGAAACTCTAGAGATACTCTACATGATCCCACCAAGAATCATCTAAGATCAGCTTAATATTTGTTGCCCTATCACTATTGTTTTACCTCCATATGGACCAATTTTGGCTAACCACCATGCTAGAAAGGGTCTCTCTAACTTTCACAAGTCATCTCACAAAGATTGTGTTACAAACAAAACAAATCTCAACAACCTATTCAAAAATAAAAAATAAAATAATTAAAAACAAACTTTAGAGAAGAATTAGAATACACAATCAAATTATTTAAATGTAAAATTTTATACTACTTCACTTTCCTTCAATAGCTCCAATATTGAAAATGATCTAAAAATGTTTTGCGACATGTGGTGATTGGTGATGAACATTTGGATGTCCTCAACATCTACAACTCTTTTATTTGATCAATTTCATTCCCAATCTTTTTTAGCATAATATTGAGAGAGTAGATCGCATAAGATGTCGAAAAGATGTGTGAAAAATATTCCTCAACCAACAATCTAGTAGCTCTACAATTTTTTGCGTTGTTTGTTATGACATGAACAACATTCAAGGTCCCACTTCCTCAATGGCTAAGATGAGAATATCAGCAATAAATTGGACATCTTTCACCTACCCCTCGCAATCCACAACTCTAAAGAATTGCTCCTTGAGGGGACACTACTATGACATTGACCAAGGGTCGACTTCTAGAATCTTTCCACCTATCGGAAACAATGGATACACCTATTGCAACCCCTAAATCCCTTATGGGCTTCAATGAATCTTCTAAAAGCTTGACCTTTTTTCCAATAAGGTGTCACGCATCTGCTGATAATCCGGGCCCTTGTACCCTTTTGGAGACTCATTAATTTTTTTCACCATCACTTGCCAATATGGTGAGCAAACAACATTGAAAGTGAACCTATTTACAAAAATACATCTTGTTATGTGTTGATCTGCAATGTCTCAAATCTTATTTTGAAACGCAATACCTAATGTCCACTTGGTCTTTTGTTTGTAGTGGGTGTGTATCCATGTAAAATGGATATAATAGAAATATGCATAAAAATAGCTTAAATCAAACCAAAACACATGCAAACCTCAAAAGAAATCAAATACATGCAAACATCAAAAGAAATCAAATACATGCAAGCCTCAAAAGATTAAATGTATTATGTTGAGTTGTTGAAGATTTCAATGTGGTTGCTCATGAATCCAGCAGCATAATAGTAGCATAAAAGATGTTATCAAAATGAGATGGGAGACCTCTTTGTTACATCCCTTACATTGAGCATATGTGTTTGGTTATGTGTTCCGAATGCAATGTTAATTGCAAGTAACTACTTTCATGTGAATGTGATTTGAAAGAAGTTTTAAATTTCTTAATATAAATTGTATGTGCAACATGAATGATTTTCCTTGCACGAAATTGTAAATGAAATGTTATGAATTATGATTGAATAATTGGATATAAACTATTATCATGAATTATTCAAAACTATCTAATCCTAGTTTTTCTTGTCAAGTGGTTGCAAGATTGCCAGTTCTCTGAGGAAAAGGGAAATATCATCAAGCAGAGGACAAAAACAATAAAGAATCATCAATTATCACTATGCCGTAAGCCAGGGTTAAACTGAATTATTGCCTTGGTCAAGAGTTTCGATAACTAAGCACCTTATATGTTTAATAAAGTTAAATATTAGTAAAGGTGTGACCACCACTCTTGCTCGATGGAACCTTTTTAATCATATTTAAATTATTCTAAAAGAAAATGGAAGTCTTATAACTGCCACCCTACCAAGAACTTGACGTCCATGCATGGACATTACAAGCATGGAAGTTGAATACTTGGCGGAGGCTCTCTCTCTTTGGCACCTGGCTACAGGGGAGGCTTAAGGGTTGGGGTGAATCATTAAATCATTTTTTGCATGAAGCATTCAGTTCTTTCCATCTATCAGAGTTCTTAGTTTCTCCTCCTTCATTGAACTTGTGTTCATTATTTTCATACCGTCCTTGGCTCTAAATCTTTATCTCTCTCTAGCAAGTTGACACCGTAGAATTAGGGAAAATTCCTTGCTAAATTGTCTCATTCTATGTTTTGTTTGATCTATCACTCATTCTATTTTCATTCATCAACCTAGCTTTGGCTCTACGGATTTTTATTGAAGCTCAGTTCGTAGTTGAGATCACCAATCTTGTGGCTGTAGATCTTCAATAGATTGAAAGAGTTTTTCTTGACAAGCTCTCAGTAATATCATCTTCGATTTGGGCTCTTGTTTTCTTTCTCAAGCGAGTACTATTAGTTTCATCGTATTTTGGTAATTGATACTTGTAGATGTTTGATGTGTGATGAATTTAGAGCTAAGGCCTTCATGTAGATTCTTGTTGTCGATGTGAACCCTATTAAAGACTAAAACTTGTGTCAATGTTTGATAAGCTGCTATAAGCTTTTATGGCAATCATGTCACTGTTCTTTTGTATAAGAATCTGTCCCTATCAACAGAAAAGTAATCGATAAAAATTTCCTTGAATCCTAAGTTCAATCTTGAATGCATGTTCATTTGTAGCTTCATTTTTTATCTGAAACCATGGGACCGAATCTTTCCCATTTATATATTTACTTGATAATAAGTTAGAGCCAAATCTTACTCTTCTATACTTTTAAAAACTTGTCATTTGAATGGAGCTGAACTATATTCTTCTCTCATGAAATACTGTTAATCAGATTCAGTCAAATCATGTGCATGATAAATTTGGTTATGGAACCATAGTATTGTTTACTTTTGAATAACTAAAGAAAAATATTGAAACATGAACTTAAAGAATATACATCTCAGATAAGAGATAGATGTCGAGCAAGGGTGATGGCTGACTACACGAGTTACGTGCTAGATTATGGAAATCCTTGGCCAAGGTAGAATGCCAGTTTGGCTGATGTCAGCTTTTCATGGCCAGATATACCCTAGTCAGAATGATCTCTCTGGTTAGGAGGTACCTACAGAGGAGAGATCGACTAGAGGTATAGGTACATGACACCAGGCTCAAAATGGCATAATGTAATTTTGTGATTCCTTATTGATTGCCCTTGTGAAGGGTCAAGTTTCTTCAGTTGGAAGAAGCATGGGAGACTAGCAGGTCTTGGTTGGGCGGAAAAGCCCATGATAATATTTCTCTTTCCTCTTGTTAAAGATGTTCAACACTTCAGCATGGTGATGATTGCATAATGTGTTTCTCTCTTCCGTAATTTTAGGTACAAACAATTGTTTATTTAAGTTACTTTAAATTACTGCAATTAATGTTATTTAATTGATGTATTGCTAAATGTTAGTTTTGAATGGAAAAGTTAGACAATTATTTCCTTTACTTTGTTCTGAAAGATAGTTAGATAATGATGCCCTAACAGTTATTCTCTTTTCAATTCATTATCTATTGTTTGGGAAAACCCTAGATTGTTAGTTATTTAGTTGCCTTTTAGCTAAAGTTGGCAATATAATTGCTTCTCCATTAACTGTAAGATGTTAGCTGTTACATATGGTATCAAAGCTACCAGGTTCGGCACTAAACCTCGGGCGCATCATGCAAACCTAGAAAACTAAAACCTATCCTTGGTGTTTTTCCAAGATGAATACGGAAAACACCCCAAAAGAAGGTCCAAGATCTGGTATCCAAACGGCTATGGAAAATCAGACTCTAGTATGATAATTCTAGATGCTCTATTCCTACGGACTTGGAGACCATGGTTGAAGCTCTGAGGAGACTTCGGCGAGAAAGAAGTAAGTGGACACCTTCTAGTAAATAAGTTATTAAAGCAGCCATCCTTGCTGAAATGAAACAAACTAGCACTATGAACCTAATCAATATTGGAACCAAACTGCTTGAATCTTCTGAAAAATGAAAACCAACCCCTGAATATAGGTTCATACCTTTTTCTAAATTCAATGATCAGGAGGAACCGATCACCGGCAGCAATAATGATACATAATCAATTTGTAATGAAAACCTATCACAGACTCTTTTGTAACAAATTTTGTAATTATAATCATTTTGTAATTAAACCTTTCACGGGGAGTGATAGTTATTTATAATCATTTTGTAATTAAACCTTTCACGGGGAGTGATAGTTATTTATAATCATTTTGTAATTAAATCTATCACAGGGAGTGATAGTTATTGATTTTGTAATTGAATCTATCACAAGGAGTGATAGTTATTTATAATCATTTTGTAATTGAATCTATCACAGGGAGTGATAGTTATTGATTTTGTAATTGAATCTATCATAGGGAGTGATAGTTATTTATAAACATTTGTAATTGAATCTATCACAGGGAGTGATAATCATTTTGTAATCATTAATGAATGGAATCTATAATTAATTTGATGGCATATCATATTGATATCTTAAAGCAACTGTTTGTTTATGAAATATCATTGAAAGAACCATGAAAATAAAACCAAACATAGACTAATAAGTAATATCAAATCTCCAGGAACTTCATTGGAATGGAGAATTCCGGAAATGGGTTTAGAGGAGATTGAGACAATGATAACCCTATGGCCAAACTAGACTAGTTATTGAATTTAATGAGTGAAACTCAAAACCAATTGCTAAATCTAGAAAGAAAAGTGGACAAGCAGACTGATATGCATGAGGAAAGGTCTGAGACCCATAGTGACCAACATGAAGAAAGTTCAAAAACCATAAGTCTAGGTAATAAAAGGAGTCTATTGGCTAACGAACTGGCCAAGGATATGAAAAAGATTAAACCTCCTAAGTTTGAGGGCTTCACATTAGGAGATGCCGCTGAGGCATGGCTAACTGAGATGGAGAAATACTTTGAGTTAAGAGACTACTAAGACACTTCCAAGGCTGCCTAGGCAGCCTACTGATTGGCTGGAGAAGCTGCAACATGGTTAGAAAACAAAAGAGTGGAAATGGGTCTTGAAGTAGCAAATGTGACTTGGGAGCATTTTGTAAGAATATTCCGACAAAGATGGCTCCCACAGTTATTCTATGATCAAAAACTTTTGGATTTTGAGAACCTTAGGCAGGGGCCTTTATCAGTCAATGAATACTAGGAAAAATATTCTCAATTACTAAAATATGTACCTCAATATCAACAAGATCAAAACCTTTGAGTCTGAAAGTTCATTTTGGGTTTGAACAACCGCATTAGAGGTCCGGTAGATGTTTTGGCACCTCATACAATGGATGAGTGAAATATTCCGAGCCAATTTTTTTTCGTTTTTTTAAATTTCAAATTACAACCAATGCACTTGTTAAGGTTAGCAGCTAAACCAAAACGTTGTTGAAGCAACTCTAACCAGAATGTACACCAGGATCCCGATATGGGCAAGGTGTGGGCATTGGTCAGAGGATCTTAATCAAAATGCTTATGCAAGAACTCTAACCAAGAATGGCACCGATGATGGCGAGCATATGGTCAGAGGGTCTTCTATGCTAAGTACTGAAAGGGAACTCGACACCAAGTATGTGCTACCCAATCCAGTATGGAGTTGAGGCGACCATATGGCGAAGTATTACAAATTAGAATGCTTGAAAGAAAGAACTGAAATGCTGAAAGTACTCAACACCCAGAATGTGCTTTCTAACCCAGAGTGGGAAAGTAGCTACCATAGGGCGGAGGTAAATTAAATACAATAGCAAATGTGGAAAGTAAAGATGAGCATTACAATTTGATAAGCAAGATTATAACTGCTGTCAGTACTACTACCAGCTTACAAATGTGAATATTGGCTGGTTAGTACTACTAACAGCCTTACAATATAATATATCTCCTGCAAGCACGATGGATTATAGTGATAATCAAACTGCTGAAATGTAGAGCTACTCCAGAATGATTAATATGACTAAGACGAACAATCCCAGCCCTATTAATAATTTTACTAAGTCTGATATGACAGATCTGCAGTTAAAATGGTGAAATCAGCAACTCCAGAACTCACATAAATGCTCATATCTCTCTCAATACTCACTCATTTAACTTGAAATCAGATGAAAAACATTCTAATGATGATGACAATGAAGATGGATCACAAAAACTTCTCACAAAGACCCCTATTTATTTTGCACGAATTCCAAAGCACTTACAAAGTGAAATTGCCTGCAAGCAAGGGCAATTTACTTTAGATAATTCATAGACTTCAAATAAAATTCTGGAAACTTGCACATATGGTCGCCCTACATAGGAAAATAGATTGGAACAGTACCCAAAACAATATTATTTATGTTTCTTGAGCTGTGAGTAAAAACAACCTACAGCCATACAAATCAGCAGCTCTAAAATTGACAGAAAATACAATAACTCAACTACGGAATGTGAGAAGAACCAACTACAATGAAAGGAAACCAACTATAACTAAACCTCTCAACTAGTTGTTGTCTTTCAGGCAAGAAGTCGAGCCAAGGCTAGGAGGCATTCATTCCTCGAAGCAATCCCAAAGCCAATCCGGCAGCATAACTTTGCAAATTCATTAGATAAACAAAATGAGGACCCCGAGCTCCAATTTATAACTTTAGAAGATCTTTCTAGAAACCTCCAAGAAGGGCGCCACCTCAAAGATTCTTTTAGGTCATTGACTTGTCTTTTGTCTTCACCCTCAGGATGGCGTACTTGCTTAAGATAAATTTCACTTTTTAAATAAAATATTTGGCTCACCCAAAGTTGGCATCCAAACTCCTTGAGCAATATTTGGCTTTAGAAATATTAAAATATTTCCTCCATGTGAAAATACCCTTCAATGTCCCCCTTTTAAAGACAATATTAATTCATGATGCTAGAACAAGGAATTATAATGTTAAATTATAACATTATAATATAAAATATCTTATATCACCATGGAAATGCATTAGAAGCCAAATTCAACCATACCGTCTGAACAGACTACCAAAGTGGAGCCAACTGATTAGGAGTCAACAAGTCAACTGCTAAAAATAGAATTTACTAAAAATAGTAAATTCATGTAATTGCTCAGAATGCCGAACTGAAACCACCAACGCGAAGCTCTCAGAAAACCCAGAAGGAATCCGCAATCCAAGTTCAACAATTCCAAAAGAAGACTCCGCAAAAAGACGAAAACATCCTCCAAGAAGTTTGGAAACCCTTATTCGAGCTTCTGCTTAGCCTACGAGTTTCCAGAAATAGGCTAAATCCAAATGAAGAGCGTAGGGCTAAATTGGGGACATTACAGTCCGCCCTTCCCAAAATTGCTTGTCCTCAAGCAATGCCACCACAACTCTAGAAAAACTCAAACTGCACCAAACCAAACCAAGTACAATCCCAGGGTCCCATATCCGTCTGAAAGAGGACCCACCGTGCTGATGTTGCACTACTCTGATCACAATAGTGGAACCATAATGGCCAAAATGCTCTGAGTCAGCAAAATCAACAATGCCACTGTCTATCACAAACCTAGGCATTGGAAAAGATAGTCTACTCAACTCAAAATTGTAATCCTCAACATGCCTCCATAAGGTATCTAACACAACCATGATTGTAGATGTGACCTCTCCAAAACTTCTTGCAAAGAGGGAAGCAATCCTTTGCAAGAGTTCATCAAACTCTAACTCATGACTCCACATGAGTCTACTATGCCTCCCCTGCATTATTCTGATGCAACCATGAAGATTACTAAAAACTCTTACAATTCCCACTCCAAGAGCCTCAGAATGGTGAACCAAAGCATGTGAGAGTCCGCTGTCCTGAACCAACACTGAGAGTAAACTGTCAAAGTTTCCATCACAAACCATCATAAGATGAATTTGGAGAGTAGGAAAGGTGTGAAGGAACAAATAATTGCTGCTGATCAAGGCTGGGATCAACATAGTGCAATCTGATACTAGAGTCCTACACGAAGGAAAACAACAACACCACTCAAATTCCCAAGTGTGAGCATGTGAGATGACCATCGAGCTACAAGGTGACACCTCCAAAGTGGCAGGAAAACAAACTAGAGCAATGTCCAACTGAAAACTACCACCTCTTTGACAAGTAGTGATGGAAAAACTCTCCCAAACGAGAGTAACTCCACAAGTAAGGTGGCTGGTCTGCCTCCAATCAGCAAACTCGTGTCTCAAAATCTGCCCTTGTCTTAGCCGAGGATCACTGCCAAAAGCAACCAACTGTTTATTTCTCCAACCCATACTCAAAATTATTCTCCAATCCATTTGTTGATGAACAAACGAACCCATCAAGTGGCAAACAAAGAAACGGACAACATCAACAAATCTGGAAATTTGATCCTTATTCCTCCAATAGTCCTTTCCAAATGTAATAAGCTCTATCAAGCCAAATTGAGGATCCCAAGCACGGATACCCAACCGAAAATGATTTTCAACCCATAGCAAGGTAATCTCAATGCATCCCCAAGTGCCAGTAAGGATCAAGTGCATACAAAAGAGATTGATGCCTCCTCTAGTGAACCCTTGAAGCCTATCCATGAAAGTTTCAACAACATTGGAGCATGAAATATTAAATGACCTCAAATCCAACTCCAACAATGGTCTAATAAGTGCCAAAACATCATTCAACCAAAGGGATGGATTGACAGGCATACAAACACCAAGTTCAAGTCCATCTTTCTTCCCTATTTCATGAGTAACAAAACTGAAATCTTTGCTCCTTGCTGCTGTAATGAAGTTACCAGCAGCTACCAAATCTTGCTTTGTTAACACCTTGGTGTCGGAGATGTTGAAATCTCCTTGAATCATCATTTCCCATGTAGAGACTCCATCCTCAAACCCACTTATGCATTCATTACTAACCAACAAACGTGGCACATCCTCATGGAGTGATATCAAAACATCCAAGCATTGGAAACTATACTTAGTCTCATTCTCCATTTCATCCTCCATCTCATAGAGAGGATTATCATAACTTTCCTCATCATCCTCTTCAAAGAGAGGATTGTCAAAAACTTGAAAGTTATTCCTTCCATCTTGCTGATCCAAATCTGCACTTGCAACTTCAGTCCTTCTTGTGAGACCTTCTAGGTCAAACTCCTCTCGAAGACTATCAAGCTCACCAATTACTTGCTTGATTTCTTGGCTCTATGTGCATTCTCTTGCTTCGTGAAAAATTTGAAATCAGCAAACTGATTTCCTACCTCCATTAATGCCATTTGAGTTTCTTCTAATGTAGCCTTTGTTGATTCAAGCTCCAAAGAAAGTTCATCGAACTTCCTCTCTCTATCTTGAGAAGCACAAATGGTCTTCTTTGCAACTTCAATGGCGTGATCACTATCTTCAATCAAGTGCATGTACTCGGACTTCAAGGTTACCAAAGAGTTTCTGATAAGTTGCAAATTGGAAAGAGCAACTTCATCTTTCACTCCTCTTTGTCTCACTTCAAGTTGGGCCTTCCAGTAGAGATCTTCAATCAAACTGTGAGTGCGATCAAACTGGGATAGAATTCGCACTTCCCTCTTAAAGGACTCTTTGTCTTAACCTTCCCACTCAAGAATATGCAAAGATGGCGGATTGCTGGTTGGCTGATTGTCAAAATCAGAACTTTGTTTTGTGTCTTTGCGGCCATCATAGCTGTTCCAGCTTCCGTGTCTTTCACCATCAACTAGAGGAGAATGCTCATTGTCATGAAAGGCATCATACTCCACAAAATCTTCAACCCATTGCTTGCAATCAGCTTTGTGCATTGATAAATCAGATTCGTGTTTAGTAACACCTTCAAACTCTCCATCTTCAAGAGCCATATGGCCTTCAAGCTCTTCTTCTACCTCATTGTCTTCTTGATCAAACATTATAGCAGCACCCAACTTGCTCAATGGATCATAGTCATCAGCTGTTCGGAAAGTTTCTGTAGAAACATTTTCTTCATTAGCGGTTGCAACCACTTCAAAGACATCATCATGGAGCTTCTTTGAACCCTCTTCTCCTTCGAAGACAACTTCCTCTTCAATGGCCACCTCATAGTTTGCCATGCAAACTGATTTTTGATCTTCATCTGGATCAAAAGGAAATTCATCCCACAAAGGTTCTTTATCATACCTTGGTGTCAACCAACCGGGATCCCAAATGGAAAAAGGCTGACTGTTTTGATCAAGAGAAAAGTACTCTTCATGCTTCTCTTGGAGTGTTGAGTCTTTGAATAGGTCACCCAGTAACTCACTTGAACTGGTTTCTTCATAAGTCCTTCTCTCCAAGGGCTTAGTTTGATGCTCAAACCCAATGTCACCATCATAATGAAATGAAGAATCTCCATTGCCTGCTGTTTTGAAAACATCACCGTCATTATCTTCATCATGGGGAAGTAAGTCATTGATTTCTTCATTAGCAGCCCAATGAATACCAAGGAGGTCTTCTTGGCTACTTGTCATACATTTGTCTAGTCAAAATTCTTGAGAGATTTGAACAGCAGCAAGAGGTGAATAATCCTTGACCAAATCCTCAACTAGAAGAGGAATAAACTCATCAGAATCACCATTAACAACATCACCTTGGTAATGATCATAAGCTGGTTCAAGGACACCACTAGTGTTTTCTTCATCTTGTTCTTTTTCAACGAACTCATCCCACACAACCGTCATACCAACAACTTTTGCGAAGCCCTTAGCCTCAAGACCTTCATTGGATGTATTTTCATTAGAACTCAAGACTGTTGTTATGTTCTTTTCACTGAACTGTTCTTCATCACTTCCTATCACATGCAAATCTAAGGAAGTATTTTGGGGTTCTTCCACACACTTTTCAACTATCAGAGTTTCTTCATCAAGCTCACGATCAATATGAGGTGCCATGTGCACCTTGCTATCCCGACTTTCAGACCTAGCATAAATCTTTCTGATTCCCCACCTTATGTCAGGATCCTTCATTAGCGTAAACAGTTCATGCATTAACTCAAGTAGAGGCTTCTCTGTAGTCATCTCTCTCACTTCAAATAAAATTTTGGAAACTTGCACATATGGTCGCCCTACATAGGAAAATAGATTGGAACAGTACCCAGAACAATATTATTTCTGTTTCTTGAGTTGTGAGTAAAAACAACCTACAGCCATACAAATCAGCAACTCTAAAATTGACAGAAAATACAATAACTCAACTACGGAATGTGAGAAGAACCAACTACAATGAAAGGAAACCAACTACAACTAAACCTCTCAACTAGTTGCTGTCTTTCAAGCAAGAAGAAGAGCCAAGCTAGGAGGCTTACATTCCTCGAAGCAATCCCAAAGCCAATCTGGCAGCATAACTTTGCAAATTCATCAGATAAACAAAATGAGGACCCCGAGCTCCAATTTATAACTTTAGAAGAGCTTTCTAGAAACCTCCAAGAAGGGCGCCACCTCAAAGATTCTTTTAGGTCATTGACTTGTCTTTTGTCTTCACCCTCAGGATGGCGTACTTGCTTAAGAAGATAAATTTCACTTTTTAAATAAAATATTTGCTCACCCAAAGTTGGCGTCCAAACTCCTTGAGCAATATTTGGCTTTAGAAATATTAAAATATTTCCTCCATGTGAAAATACCCTTCAATGTCCCCCTTTTAAAGACAATATTAATTCATGATGCTAGAACAAGGAATTATAATGTTAAATTATAACATTATAATATAAAATATCTTATATCACCATGGAAATGCATCAGAAGCCAAATTCAACCATACCGTCTGAATAGACTACCAAAGTGGAGCCAACTGATTAGGAGTCAACAAGTCAACTGCTAAAAATAGAATTTACTAAAAATAGTAAATTCATGTAATTGCTCAGAATGCCGAACTGAAACCACCAACGCGAAGCTCTCAGAAAACCTAGAAGGAATCCGCAATCCAAGTTCAACAATTCCAAAAGAAGACTCTGCAAAAAGACGAAAACATCCTCCAAGAAGTTTGGAAACCCTGATTCGAGCTTCTGCTTAGCCTACGAGTTTCTAGAAATAGGCTAAATCCAAATGAAAAGCGTAGGGCTAAATTGGGGACATTACAATGAGGCTTATGAGAAAGCAGTTTGAAAAGAACAAAGATTGCAAAAGGATGGTTCCATTAGGGACAAGAATCATGGTAAGGGAAAATGGAAACAGTCTCATCAGAATTTCAAGAGAAAAGGGAATAAAAATAATCAGTATGATAGCAAAAAGGATAAAAAGGGCAATAACAGTAACCAGAAAGATGAAACTACTGCAAGCAAGGGTCCAAAAAAGAAAGGACCACCAAGGGGATGTTTTAATTGCGGTGGAAAGCATTATGCAAATCAATGCCCTAATAAGAATCAGTAGGGACAGCAACAACGAAGGCCATTACCACCCCAGCAGACAACTTTCCAACAGAGAATCCATGCAACTATAGACAACAGACAGGCAGAGTATCAGGTCACTCCAATTGAAACTCCAAGTATGCTTTACGGGAACCCAATAAGCATATTAATTGACATTGGGGCTACTGAATGTTTTATATCACCCAAACTACTAGGTAGATCTCCAAAAAGAACTGGGTTTATGGCAAACTCTTGGACTGTAGAATATACTAATCAGATGAGAGCTTGGGTAGAGTAGTGTCTGTTTGAGGCTAGGGTAGAACTTCCAGGCTTCACTACTGAAGTTAACCTATATGTAGCTCCTCTAGGTTCCTATGATGCAATCCTCATAATGAACTGGTTAAAGAAGCATAAGGCCAAGATTGATTGCCTGGAAAAGACAGTGGAATGTCTAGATGATCATGGAAATACAATGTTTTTGCAAGGAGTGCAATGGGAAGTTAGAATGCAACAAATTTTTGCCATGCAATTGAAAAGAAATAAAAAGAAAGGTTGTCAGATATATGCTGTAAAGATGGAGGAAGTTAGGAAATTTAAAGAAAGTGTAATTTTGGATGATATGATTATGCAAACTCAGAACCAGAGTGAGGAAATGGAAATTGACCATAAGGAGGAAATCTTTACAGAGAGATATCCTTATCTCTGAGAATATCAAGACGTGTTTCCAAAGGAACTACTTGGGCTACCGTCGAGAAGAGTATTTGATTTCTCTATAGATTTAGTTCCTCGGGCTGAACCTGTCTCTAAGGCCCCGTATCGTATGACCACAGTGGAGTTGTTGGAGTTAAAGGCACAGTTGCAAGAGTTGTTAGATAAAGGGGGAATTCAACCTAGTGTTTCACCATGGGGTGCACCAGTGATATTTGTTAAGATGAAGCATGGGACACTCCGACTATGCATTGATTACCACATGTTGAATAAGCTCACCATCAGGAATAAATATCCCTTGCCCAGGATAGATGATCTTTTTGACCAGATGAAGGGGGCAGCCGTGTTTTCCAAAATAGATTTAAAGTCAAGATATCACCAATTAAGATTGAAAGAGGAAGACATCCATAAAACAGCTTTCAGAACTAGGTATGGCCACGATGAATTCACAGTATTGCCTTTTGGACTTACCAATGCTCCAGCAGCATTCACGAACTTGATGAACAACATTTTCTGTGATTGTCTAGACAAGTTTGTATTGGTATTTCTTGATGACATTCTCATTTATTCCAAGAATGAGGAAGAACATCTTCGGCATCTTCAAATAGTCCTTCAACTATTAAGAGAACACCAAATTTATGGTAAATTGTCAAATGCACTTTCTTTCAGAAGGAGGTACAGTATTTAGGTCATATCATATCAGCTGAGGGAATAACAGTAGACCCTGCAAAGATAAAAGCTATAGTAGAATGGTCAGTACCTAAGAACGTGCACAAGGTTAGGAGCTTCATGGGTCTAGTTGGATATTATCGAAGGTTTGTGAAAAACTTTTCTAGAATTGCTCACCCCATCACCTCCCTTCAAATAAAGGGGAAGAGGTTTGAATGGATTGCGAAATGTCAAGAAGCTTTTGATACATCAAAGGAGAAGTTAACCACAACACCCATTTTGGTTGTACCAAACCCTAACGGCCATTTTGTAGTGATCACAAATGCATCTAGTGATGGATTAGGTGGAGTATTAATGCAAGATGAGAAGATGGTGGCAAAAAAATCCCAGAAATTGAAACAATATGAGCAAAATTATGCACCACATGATCTTGAATTAGCAACTATCATTAATGCCTTACAAATGTGGCGACATTACCTGTTGGAAAAAACATTTGAACTCAAGTCAGATCACCAAGGGTTAAAGTACTTATTTACTCAACCTAACTTAAATGCTCAACAAAGAAGGTGGATGGAGTTAATATCTGCCTATGATTTTGAGATCAGTTACATCAAAGGAAAAGAAAATAGGGTAGTTGATGCATTGAGCCGGCAAAGGCATATAACTTCTATGATGTCAGTCAACACAAATTTTAGACCTCAGGTGTTGCAGAAAATGTGTGAAGATGAATTTTACCTTCAGATGTGAGGAGCTCTTCAAGCAAACCCACAGGACCTTAAATATGAGGGTTTTCAGATTCAGGCAGATGGGCTATTAAGGTATAAGGACAGAATGTACATACCCAATTCTCCAAAGTTAAGGAAGATAATATGGCAAGAGGCTCACTCAGCACCCTATTCAAGACATCCTGGGGTAACAAAAATGTTGGTCGATGTCAAACCCCTATATTTTTGGAAAGCAATGAAAAAGGATGCAGCCAGATTCGTTGCAAGTTGTTTTGAATGTCAGAAGATTAAGGTAGAGCATCAGCACCCAGCAAGGTTACTACAACCTCACAGTGTACCCAATTGGAAATGGCAAGCCATTAGTATGGGTTTCGTCTAGGGATTACCGATGACCAAGAATAGGCACAATGCAATACTAGTTGTGGTGGATAAACTTACCAAATTAGCACATTTTATACTAGGGAATTTGACAGATGGAGCTTTTGTGGTTTCTCGGAAGTTTGTGCAGGAAATTTTCCGATTACACAAAGTTCTGGAGAAGATTATCTCTGACAGAGATGCTAGACTGACATCCAAATTTTGGAGGACTTTATTTTCTACTCTGGGAACTCAGTTAAATATCAACACAACTTATCACCCAAAAATCACTGGTCAAACGGAAAGGTTAAATCAGATTTTGGAAGATCTACTCAAAATGTATTGTATGGATCAGCAATATAAATGGGAGGAATATTTACCATTGGTAGAGTTCGCCTATAATAACTCCTATCAATCAGCTATCAAAATGGCACCATTTGAAGCCTTATATGGCAGAAAGTGTAGACCACCTATTAGTTGGGACAAAGTGGAGGACAAGATTGTCCTCGGACCCAAAATGCTTTTTGAAATGGAAGAACGGGTTAAGTTGATCAAGCAGAGGTTAAAAGAAGCCAATGACTGACAGAAGAGCTACGTGGATGCAAAAAGAACTCCCAAGTAGTTTGCAGCTGGGGATAAAGTTCTCTTACGGGTAAAACCCCAGAAAAGCTCAATCAAATTTGGAAAAGCCTCAAAATTAGCTCCAAGATATGTGGGACCATTTGAAGTCCTGAAAGTTATTAACCCAGTAGCTTACAGAATTTCTCTACCACCAACCCTCGCTAGATTACACAATGTATTTCATGCTTCCTATCTTAAGAAATACTATGCAGGATTTGATCACCAGATTGACTAGAATTCCTTGCAGGTGCGGGATCTAGGGATGATCACAGTCGAGCCACTTAGAATGCTCGAGGTGCGTAAAATGTGCTTATGTAACCACAAGGTTATGCAATGCAAGGTCCAATGGGACCAGTACTCTGAAAAAAATGCCACTTGGGAGAATTATGAAGAAATCCTTGAGAAATCTCCTTATCTTTTAATGAACAAATGAGAACACTATATTTATGTTTATGTTTAAATTTGAGACTTTGAATAAACAATCATCGAGGACGATGATTCTTAAGGGGAGGAGTATGTTACATCCCTTACATTGAGAATATGTGTTTGGTTATGTATTCCAAATGCAATGTTAGTTGCAAGTATCTACTTTCATGTGAATGTGATTTGCGAGAAGAAGTTTTAAATTTCTTAATATAAATTGTATGTGCAACATGAATGATTTTCCTTGCACAAAATTGTAAATGAAATGTTATGAATTATGATTGAATAATTGGATATAAACTATTATTATGAATTATTCGGAACTATCTAATCCTAGTTTTTCTTGTCAAGTGGTTGCAGGATAGCCAGTTCTCCGAGGAAAAGGGAAATATCATCAAGGAGAGGACAAAACCAATAAAGAATCATGAATTAACATTATGTTGTAAGCTAGGCTTAAACTGAATTATTACCTTGGTCAAGAGTTTCGATAACTAAGCACCTTATATTTTTAATAAAGTTAAACATTTGTAAAGGCATGACCACCTCTCTTGCTCAATGGAACCTTTTTAATCATATTTAAATTATTCTAAAAGAAAATGGAATAGACTTGTAACCGCCACCCTACCAAGAACTCGACGTCCATGCATGGACGTTACAAGCATGGAAGTCGAATACTTGGGGGGGGAAATCATTGAATCATTTTTGGGCATGAAGCATTCGGTTCTCTCCATCTATCGGAGTTCTTAGTTTCTCCTCCTTCATCGAACTTGTGTCCATTATTTGCATACCGTCCTTGGCTCTGAATCTTTATCTCTCTCTCAGCAAGTTGTCGCAGCAGCATTAGGAAAAGTTCTTGCTGCATCGTCTCATTCTGCATTTCGTTTGATCTATCACTCATTCTATTTTCATTCATCAACCTAGCTTGGCTCTACGGATTCTTATTGAAGCTCAATTCATAGTTGAGATCACCAATCTTGTGGCTGTTGATCTTCAGTAGATTGGAAGAGTTTTTCTTGACAAGCTCTCAGTAAATATCATCTTCGATTTGGGCTCTTTTTTTCTTTCTCAGGCGAGTACCATTACTTTCATCGTATTCTGGTAATTGATACTTGCAGATGTTTGATGTGTGTGATGAATTTAGAGCTAAGGCCTTCGTGCAGATTCTTGTTGACGATGTGAACCCTATTAAAAACTTAAACTTGTGTCAATGTTGATAAGCTGCTATAAGCTTCTATGGCGATCATGTCACTGTTCTTTTGTATAAGAATCTACCCCTGCCAACAGAAAAGTAATCAATAAAATTTGCCTTGAATCCTAAGTTCAGTCTTGAATGCATGTTCATCTGTAGCTTCATTTTTGAACTGAAACCATGGGGCCGAATCTTGCCCATCTATGTATTACTTGATAATAATTTAGAGCCGAATCTTGCTCTTCTATACCTTTAAAAACTTGTCATCTAAATGGAGTTGATCTATATTCTTCTCTCATGAAATTCTGTTAATCTGATTCAGTTGAATCATGTACATGGAAAATCTGGTTATGGAACCATCGTACTATTTACTTTTGAATAACTAAAGAAAAAGATTGAAACATGAACTTAAAGAATATACATCTTAGATAAGAGATAGATGTCGAGCAAGGGTGATGGCTGACTGCACAAGTTACGTGCTAGATTATGGAAATCCTTGGCCAAGGTAGAATGCCAGTTAGGCAGATGTTAGCTTTTCATGGCCAGATATACCCTAGTCAAAATGATCTCTCTGGTTAGGAGGTACCTACAGAGGAGAGATCGACTAGAGGTATAGGTACATGACACCAGGCTTAGAATGGCATAATGTAATTTTGTGATTCCTTATTGATTGCCCTTGTCAAGGGTTAGGTTTCTTCAGTTGGAAGAAGCACGAGAGACCAGTAGGTCTTGGTTGGGCGGAAAAGCCCTTGATGATATTTCTCTTTCCTCTTGTTAAAGATGTTCAGCATTTCAGCATCATGATGATTGCATAATATGTTTCTCTATTCCGTAATTTTAGGGACAAACAATTGTTTATTTAAGTTACCTTAAATTACTGCAATTAATGTTATTTAATTGATATATTGCTAAATATTAATTTTGAATGGAAAAGTTACAGTTATTTCCTTTACTTTCTTCTGAAAGATAGTTAGATAATGATGCCCTAGCAGTTATTCTCTTTTCAGTTCGTTATCTACTTTTCTGGGAAAACCCTAGATTGTTAGTTATTTAGTTGCCTTTCTGCCGAAGTTGGCAATATAACTACTTCTTCGTTAACTGTAAGATGTTAGTTGTTACAATTATTTTATGCTAAAAGAGAATCCTTAAGTTTGGATAGAGGGGAGAATTTTTTGTTTTTGGAAGGCTGGGAAACTGTTGCTATTGTGTCATTTGTTTGCAGGGAAGGAAGCTGAAGCCCTCCTGCAAGAATTTCGAAAGGCAGAAGCTTGTCAATATGTTAATGGGGTGATGAAAAAAGCATTTTGCAAAGCTTGGAATTTGAGAACTATAGAGATGGTGAAATCGTTACCAAGTAATTATTTTCTTTTCTAATCTAACTTTTTGCTTGTAGCATGCTTGTATATAGAATGTCAAATGCAAAACTTATCTATTTATGTTATCATTGTGCTTTTTCATGTTTTTAGTGAATAAAATGAAACATATATTTGCTTTTGAGCCAAATGGTTGTGTATTGAAGTTTCCTCATTATGTCAATTGAATTTTAAGAAGAAATGTAAAGGGAATGGTGAATTTTCATAAAAGGTTGGTAGTTTGAGATGTATGATTTTAATGGTGTCCCTACATAAATGGTGATCCACATTTGCTTTGAAATCTCCCTGGTACATGTCCTTTTTTATGTTTTTAATGGTGTCTCTACATAAATGATGCTTCAGATCTTTGCGTAAAGTTGCTTTGAAGTCTCCCTGGTACATGTCCGTTTTTATTTTCTTATTATTTTAATGGTGTCCCTACTTAAATAATGCCCCTCATTTTTGCATAAAGTTGCTTTGAGATCTCCTTGTTACATGTCCATTTTCTGCATGTATTTGAAAATATCTCTGTAGTTGTTGAATCCATGCTTCTTTTCAGTGTTTTTAAAGGTATAGTAATATTTCTCATCCTTGCACATTTTATCTAGGTTTGACTTCCATGATTGTAAGCCATAAAGAATAACACCAGCATATGCTTTTAAAGTCTTTCATTGTGCGTCTCCATGTATTGATGTGCAATTACTGCATATACTACCTATAAATTTTTCAATGTTCTTGAAATTGAGTTTATGTGTTTCACCAATTGTTTTTTGTAATTCATGCTATAGTAAACCTCTTATATCATAGTGAATTTGAAATGTAAAATTCCTTAAGGACAGTGTTCGCAACAGTATAGTCATGGGGATTCTTGGTTTGACTTTCTAAAAAATTTCATAACACCGGCATATGCTTTTAAAGTTTTTTCATTGTGTGTCTCCATGTATTTGTGCAATTACTGCATATACTACCTATAAATTTTTCAATGTTCTTGAAATTGAGTTTATGTGTTTCACCAATTGTTTTTTGTAATTCATGCTATAGTAAACCTCTTATATCATAGTGAATTTGAAATGTAAAATTCCTTAAGGACAGTGTTCGCAACAGTATAGTCATGGGGATATTCTTGGTTTGACATTTTAAAAATTGAAGTCTGTGTTTTCTTACTACATTTTGATTCTTTGCACCTACTCTACTTATTGACACTCTATTAACTGAATGCTTTAAAACCCTCCACAAGTTTTATCTTTCTCAGTCTGTTTTTTAGCACTTTTTTATATATTTTCTAGAGCATTTTCTTATGTAACCTGATCTAAGGAATGTAGCACCTTGTGTTTCTTAGTTTTTCTCTCAATTATTAATTGAAGAAAACGGAAAAAGTTAGTGTTTACCAATAATAAGACACCTAGCGTTGAGAAATATAAGACCACTATATATGCAGAGTAAACCAAATAGTAAATCATTTGGAGAACCAAAATAAATGGAACAACAACAAAAGCAAAGTCAAGGGAGAAGTGTCACAATGTAATTTTGGTCTTATTTTTTCCTAATAGTAAGTGCCAATATGATGGTGATTTGTTTCTTTTCTTCCTTTTCCCTTTGCTTTTATAATAGGTAATATGGCCATTTGTTTACAACATTCTAAGTTCTGATTAGTGGATGTAAATTTGAGAACAATATTCATGAAATGATGATCCCTTCTGTAGGAAATTGATTCATGCTATTGTAGTGTCGTAAAGTTGCACCTTGTGGCAATTTCACACTTGTGCATCTAGCCTGTTGCATTTATGACAACCCTCTATATTAATGACAAAAACCTATAAGTCGGAATTTCACGATTTCAACTTCGTAGGGGACAACGATGAAGTGTTAACAGCCTAGATGCCTCATTCTTGGAAAATTTTGAGGACACTTGCACGACATGCAGACATCTGCGTGACGCTCTAGCGTACCCAAACTTTTTGAGATTCAAATGAGAATATCTCGCGTCCTTTGCCTATGACATGTGTCATTGCGGCAAGAATGCAAGTGTAGCAACTCTTCCCGCCCATGCAACCTCACAAAACTCCTCTTTTCACTCTCATTCTCATTCATTCTCACTTTCTCTCGTTTGATCTCTCATTCTACTTCATTCTTCTTTCTCATTCTTTCTAGCAAAGCTTTGCCGGACTTCTATCAAAGCAATAGTCAAGGCTCTCTTGCAAGCTAGCATGTCATGTCTACAAGCCAAGAGGGGAGCCACAAGCTATTGCTAATGCTCTCTTTTCTACTTGTCATGTCTATTTACTATTGTCTATTTGATCTCGTTTATCTGTCTATTCGTAATAGGGGCTCTCTTCCTAAGTGGGGTTTGTTTCTATAACACGTCTTTACATTTCATGTCTTTTTGTATATCTCTATCTATCTAGCTGCCCATGGAGGTGGAAACAACAAAACGGGGGTTTGATTGAGGCAAGCCCGAAACAACCCCAACAATTTTCCCTCTCCGTCCTGTGTGTAGATGTATGAATTTGAAGAGTTGGACGTTGCATATCTAAGGATTTTACTCTCGGTTTTGACAGGGACAACAGCGTGGGTCGCAGACATCCCCACGACGCGCTATCGTCCGTGGTCGAGGCTTAACCCTCCTAGGGGCAGAATCTGTGAGTTTTGAAGTTTTTGTTCTTGTAAGCTATAGGTTGTATTCTTATTATCATTTTCTATTATCAAGCAATTTTATCATTCTTTTCTTTGATAGTTTAGCATTCATTTGATTAAGTTGTTCAAATACTCTTTATTCTTTATCTTGTCACCTGAGCTTTATTTCTTGAGGTAACTGAGGGCTATTTGCTCCTTGAAGACTCTCTTCGTCTTGAGTCTCGAGGGTAGCAAATCCCTCCTTTACATTTTGGTGAACCCGATGTGAAATGAAATCATGTCGGATCTTTTTCTTCAAAATTTTAATGCCTTTGACAATGCATTCTCTAAACAGGATTTCAATATGTTGGATGATGCCCTAGATGATTTCTTAGAGGCATCTCCTTTCCGAAGATCTCATAAACGAACTTCTTCATCAAATCTTTCTTCGTCGCAAGTTGAAGAGTTCGTGAATGTGGTTGTAGTCTCTGCCACCCCTCAAAGGCCTAAGAGACTTGTCATTTACGTGACCTCGACTAGCCTTTCTCCTAAAAGAATTCATTCTATTGGGGTTCTTGTCACAAATGACACGCCGAACCTTTACACGCGGTTCATACAATCTAAGGCTCCCTCTTATAGAGCGGTAGCCCACATTTATAATACTAGAAGGAATCAACAAAATCTTAATCCACCAACTTCTTTACCACCATCTCAACCAAGCCTTTGTCAAGCACCTAAACCTGTAGCTAAGCCACCTAGTGAGTTTGATCTTGTCGAGCAACTTTGTGTTATTCCCACCAAGATCCCACTTTGAGATTTGCTTCAGATTGCTCCGGTTTATCAAGGTATGCTTCAGGAAGCCTCGCAAAAGATCCTCTTACCTTCTTCCGCTAGGCCGACGGATGTTAATGCATTGATAGAACATATTTGTGCGGATTCGTCAAATATTACGTTCCATCCTTATGAACTTTGGCCTTTGGAAGTACAAAAGCAAGCTAATCCTCTAATGATAATAGTTAACATTAACAATATTGGCATTAGACGTGCTCTCATTGATACCGGTTCGACATTCAATGTATGTAGCATCAATTTGTTACTTAAAATCAAAATTGATTTAACTTCTCTTGTCAGCTTTTCAGGCCATTCATGGATTCAATAACACCGGGTCAACAAGCCCTAGGTATAGTAATCTTACCCTAAGGTTGGGGCCGCTACTATACCCAACTCGGGTTTATGCTATGCCGTGGACCACAATTCTACAACATTGTTTTAAAGACCATGTATTCATGCTTTGGGGAGCAATCACTTCTACCTTGCATTGTTCCGTGAAATTTGTTGCTAATAATGAAGTAATCACAATCAAGGTTGACCCTGATGCTATACACTTATGTGAAATGGCAGCTGTTGGTCAGACCTTGGTTGCTTCGACTCTTAAGAACTTTATTCCTTCGTATTCTTCTAATGCGTTGACATCTACTCGAACAATGTTTGTGGCAAAGGTTGCCCTTGAGACGGATGTCTCTAAGGATGATTTTTTGTTACCTAATACCGATATGATTGTGGACTTGACTGCAAGCCATGCCTTATTATCCTTTTTATAGATGGCTTCTCGGGCTACAACCGGATTTGTATTAACTCAGAAGATCAGTACAAGACAACTTTCACTAACCCTTGGGGTACCTTCTGTCACATAGTCATACTATTTGGGTTAAAAAATGTTGGAGCAACTTACCAATGGGCAATGACTCTCATCTTTCATGATTTCATTTACAAAATTCTAGAAGATTATGTCGATGACATCTTGGCTAAGTCCACAACTCGTCAAGATCACTCGAAAATCTTCATCTTATCTTTGAAAGGCGTCGACTCTATAAGATGAGACTAAATCCTCTTAAGTGCGTTTTTGGCGTAGATGCCGACAAGCTTTTGGGATTTATCATTTCTCATTGTGGAATCAAAGTCGACACAAATATAATTGATGCAATCGTTAACATGCCTCCACCTCAAAACATCTCTCAACTACGTAGTTTGTAGGGGAAGACTTAGGCAATTCGCAAATTCATATCTCAATTGGCTGGTCGTACCCTTCCCTTCACATGTTTGTTGAAGAAAGCTGTCCGTTTTCGATGGGATGATGAGTGCGACAAAGCTTTTGAATCAATCAAAAGTTACTTGGCCAATCCTCCAATCTTAATGCCGACTATGCAGGATAGGCCCTTTTTACTTTATATCTCTGCATCACATCATGCCTTAGCAGCTTTATTGGCTCAACATGATGATGGTAAAGAAAGAGTGGTCTACTACATAGTCGTATTTTAGTCAATTATGAGACTCAATAT
>VDFB02019105.1:0-19998 GCA_007258455.2 Sequoia sempervirens | reverse complement strand
TGAAACAAGTCTCACACTTACAAATCACTATTGAGTTGTTGGGATTTGGGAAACAAGTTTCAATTGTCATTTAATTGTAGATGAGCTACCCTTTAATGGGAAAAGCTTTTAAAATATTAGGTAAAAGCTTCAAAAATCTCACTTATCACATAAAAGTCAAATAAATATTGATTTGACAAATTAGATTGGAACATTCTATTTCCATTTGCAACATTTTGTGGATTTGATGGGAACTCTTTTTTTCATTTGCATTGCTTTATGTTTTAAATTGTATGCAAATATTTCATGGTTAGATAATACTTAAAAAACTAGATTTGTCTAGGTTTATTTCATTCCATTGTTTAGTAATTATTATTAATTGTTTAATCCCACATGCAATTAGAATTTGCAATGCATCCATGCACAAACACATACTCTATAACATATTAACATATATATAGTTTTCTCTCAGTGTAATCCTTGAATCTCCTTTAGATGCAAGTAATTAACATTTTTTAATATAAAGACAAATTCGGTTCAAAATTTTATTCCATTAGTTTTGAATCTCTTATAAAATATAAATTATTTATTATATTTGTTTTTATCTACTTCCTTTGTTTTTGTCTTTTTTTATTTTTTTTCTCATTTAAATAAAAAATAAAATAAATTTATTTTATTTAATATTTTTTTTCATTTCTTTAAGAATAAATATAATTTGACATATATGTTTCAAAGAAATGAAAAGATATTATATCGTTAAAGATTATTAAGAATAATGGATTAAAATAATCTTAAAATATATATAAATAATATTTTGTTGGTGATCAATGAAAAATGAAAAATATATTGTGAGATTTATAGTGAATAATTTTTAATTTACTTTTGGATAGTGTGTTAGGTAAGATTGATTCTATTTTTATCACGTCGCTAGAATATCAATTTAATATCTTATAGAAAAGATCCAAGACAATAAGTGATTAAGTATATAATGTCTTAGATACTAATATAAGCAAGTAATATAGTAATGAACCCTTATTTTGATGCTAGATGCTCTTTGAAACGATACTTAGAAAAAACAATTCATATTTAAGAAAAGTGTAGAAACAAAAACTCATAAAAGATATTATGTGCATTTATGGCACGTACACACATACATGTACTCATTTTCTAAAATCTCCAATTGGGTCTTTGCTTGGGTGTTTTGTATGTTATGTCAACTTGTTAGAGTTTTTTTGTACTAGCATACTTTTCTTATTGGCCAAATGATACATTCATACTTTGTTAAGAAATTGGCCAAGTATTGGTTCCATTAATAATTTGGATTTTCAAACTTGGTCATCTACCCTTCCATCCTTGCTATCCCAACACCTTTGCTTCCCAAATTTTTAAAGTCTTTTTATATAATTTTTAGACATTTTTTTAAATGTCTACCAATTTCTTGTTTCCTCAAAACTATAAATTTTGATGAATTGCTTTAAGTCCCTCATTTTCATGTGACTTTTAGTTTTCCATCCCCACCTCACTATCCTGATCTTATTTTTCCAAAAAAAAAAAAACTAAATCTTTAGAATTAAGAAATCAAGAAAACCTTTACTGTCATGGTCACTCTTCCTCTCAATTCCTAATTCCTGATTCATTGTTGCTTAATGTTTTGTCAAAGTCAAGATTTTATCTCCTTTTAATCCTAAAGTTTGATTCCCATTTTAAAATAAATTCTAAGTCTTAAAGAGTTGAGATTTCCATTATCTAGTATTCTTGGAAGAATATTATTTAGTAGATTTTGCAAGTACTTTTGGGCTCCTCATGTGTAGATTTGAAGACCACTAGTTCTTATAGTAATGGAAAATAGAAATCTGTTTTCTTGCATTCTAAGTGGATTTGTAGATCTTGAAGGGAAACTTTTATAAAAAAATATCATAGTGATGGCTAAGATTATGGTTAATTTTTGTAGTAACACACAATCACATCTCTTTTCCAAGATCATATTTTCTTGTTGTAGTCTATATATACAAATTCTTCATTCATCATAAGGATTAGTTTTTTATTATTATTATTTTATTGTTAGAATGCAAATTCATCTAGGGTTTCAATTCTTTGTAGTATATCCACCATTAAATATTCTCTCTAAGTTGCATAGGGATAACTATTATATCACATACTTGTAAACATCATTCTCCTTAGCTAGGCATTAATATTTTAGTGGGTTTTTAGGGTTTCATGGTGTGATGGGCCCTCTCCTTGCAACTTATCTTCCACCATTTTTCTGGTGCAGTTGTAAATGAGTATTTAAAAATGTTACAACATTTAAATAATAAAGTATTTATTATATGTGATTGTCATTTACCTATTATAAATGAATATTGATGAATTCAGAGATGGATTTTAAATAGAACTACTTATTTGCATCATATCTTTGTTGTTTATTATGATCTTTACTTGAGATGGTTAGATGTAACTTGTTACCCACATAAGGTACAAGTCGTTGAAAACCTTAAACTTCCACATTCATTAAATTTAATAAAATTGTTCATCAGTGGTTGTAGGAATAAAAGAAGTTTTGCATACATATTGTTTATTATTCAAAGTTGTAAAGTATGGATAAATTTTATGTGAAATATTTTGTTTTAATATTCTTTGTCATTTTCAGCACTTTATACTTTTCCAATATCGATGAACTATTCAAAGAAACAATTTTAAGGGATTACATTATGATAATTATATATTATACTTGTGTAGATTATTAAATCAACTTTAAAAGAGAGCTTACCCACTCTCATAGTTATCCTTTAAATTTCTCAAATCTGTAGATGAGCCTTTATTTATCTTCATGGTGGTAAACAAGTTATGATCACCTCTCTTTTGTGGAATTATATGACAAGTTATGATGCCATCATATGACACATAACATATTTAAATGAGGGGAGTTACTTTAGAATCATGAACTATGAAAAGGATTATCATTTTTATATGGTTCCTATTTTGAGATGGAATGTTATACCAATTTGTGTGCCCATGTTGAGTGGGTCAAACTAAAGGTTTCATCTAATTTAACATTTTATTATTTTTAATAGGTGAGAAGCAATATTCATGGGTGGAGTTATAAATTGTGCTCAAGAAGGGAACCACCTTTGGAGTATTTTATAACATGGTTTAAACCATTTTTAGTTTCCTAGCTTGTTCATTTGTCTATAAATTTGTACTTGAGGAGGTGGTTTCATAAGTGAATTTGTAAGTACATAAGTGTTGTTGGAATGTTTCCAAAATTATTCCAAGTTTATTATTGGTGAATATTCATGTAAAGACTTGTATTGCAACTATATTTAAATCCTCTTGAGATTTAATGATATATTATACAATTTTTCAAGTCTAGTGTTTTTCTCTTGAATGATTTTTCTCCATGTAAATCATTGTCATATTATAATTTATTTATCCATTTCAAATTGTATTTCTCTATTTTTTTTTAAAGTTTGGATTAGGTTTAATTTTTTGATAGATTACTCTTTCAAGATTATTGTAGAAAATTATTTAGTCATACCTTGCTTCCTTACAAATGAGTCCTAACAACAAAGCATAGTGAGGTAATCATATACAAAAATTGTTAGTGTAAGTTTTTTATTTTCCTTATGTTAAGGGATATTTATTTTTCTTACACATATTATTAATCATGGCTAATATGAAATCATGTGTTATAATCCAATAGTTAAATATGCCACTCTCACCTACCTTTGGTTAGTTGAATCTCAAACCCTCTTTTGGATCTATTACACCTATAATAACCATTTGTTTGTCTTTATCTATGTAGTTGCAACCATGCAATTTTATATTTACCAAGTAGGTAAAAATTTCACCTATTATATAGGTAGTTGGAATTATTATACATCTTTGATGTATATGCCCATATTTTTACTATATATACAACACTCACATCTCTTATCTATTAATACAAAATAGTAATATGATCATTGTCTATAATCTCTTGAATTACTTGTTTTCAAGATAAACTCTTCATTCCTCTGTTTTGATTTTTGATCATCTCTTGATTGAAGTGCATGTTCTATGAAGAACAATAGATCCTAGTTCAAATTTTCATTTTTGGTAGAATCCAACACAAACAAGTCTCTCACAAGAAAAGGGGAGGAAAACCATATAAAATAAAACTCCACAAAAAACAAAAAATGGAAAAAATAAATAAACCTCCTTAATATTAGTTCTAAAAATATTAGGAATATGGAGAACTTCATGAAGTGCAAGAAACTACAAACATTGTTTAAGAATAATTAATATACTATGGAATCAAAGAATATCCATTAAAATTATAATGAGGATAAAAATCAAGGAGTAAAAATTATGCATGATTGACCAAATGAAAGTACTCTAACAATGAGAAAATGGTGATTCACACCAATATAATGCATTAAGTTAATAATCTAGCAAGTAAAAGTATAAATGTTAATAATCTCAAGAACATTGAAACCAACTAATGAATGTAGAAAGTGATTTCATTACTTCAATAAAAATAATTAATCATTAACATAATCATATGATACCTCCTATAATGCTAACAAGGGAGAGGTATGGTAGATCCACTAAAATTGTGTCACAATGTTGTTGGGAATAGGATGCCATTTAATTGCAATCCTAAACATTATTTCGTGTATCTCCTAAGTCCTTGGAAAGTGTTCCCCAAACACTAAGATTAGAAGGAGATTAAATTCGAATGAAATGAACATATAAATTGACATTTGTAATTAATTCTAAATGATAGGAACATGTGGGGATGCCCATGAAGAGCTCCTACAAAATAGGAGCACATGAGGCACCCACATGGAAGGTGGAAGTCACCTTGAGTTTAGTTAATTGTTTGGAGTAAAAGATAACACTTCAGTAATGCATGTAAAGATGCTAGAAGTTAGGGATTGATGTTTACATACATGGAGTTTAGTTTAGTTTAGTTTAGTTCAGTTCAGTTCAGTATCAGTTTAGTTCGGTTCAGTATCAGTTCAGTTCAATTCAGTTTAGTTTAGTTATGGTTCAGTTATCTTCAGTTGCATGTAGTTAGTTACAGTTGAATGCTAGTTGACTTTAGTTGACTTAGAATGCACGACTAATGACTTGAGTTGCATGACAGATAATAGGTGATACATTCAGTTAAGTGGGAATGATCAATCATGCATGGTATTTGCATGAATGGTGGAGAGATATGTTTCTGTTAACAGAGATTGACTTGGACCCACCTTTGGTGCCTAAGTTGGCATCTTGGAGTTAAACACTTTTGCATGATAAGATATTTATAAGGCAAAGTTAAGTGGTCCCATTCTTGGGTGCCAATTTTGAGGATAAGCTTAGAAGATATCTTCAGAATCAACATTGAGTTATGACTTCAGTTTGGGATGCCCAAATGGATGAAGGACTTGTTTTGACATTGTTCTTCACAATAGAACTCTACTTGCAAAGAATAGGCATGGGTTTTGTGAGATAAGCATTGTGCTTTGTAATTGTAAATTCTTTGGAGTTTACAAGGCTCATTATTGTCTATAGATTACAACAAGTTGAAGAGAGTTTATTATATTTTATTGCAAGTTGTGAAGAAGAATTGTTGAAGGCAAAATAAGCATCTCAAGCAAGGATTGATAAAAAAATTATTGTAATCTTGTTCTAAGGTTAAATAATACAAGCACTATTGATTCTGGTGGCAGATTTTTTTCCTAAAAGGGTTTCTCCATCGTATATGTTGTGTCACTTCTATCTTCTAGTCTTATTCTTCTACAATCTTCTCTCTACTTCTACAAATGGTAAAATAAATCTAAACAGATAATCATCCACAAAAAAAGGGTAACAAAGAACACTTTAATTAGATATACAGTATAATAGTTTTACAAGTTTAAAGCTACATAATTACCTCCATTTTCAACATTTGGTATCATAGCTAATGGTTGGGTAGAGTTTGGGACGCCTTTCTCTTAAAGTTTTGAAGGTTTTTTGGTTGTAGTGGGAGATTTTACTATTGTGTTATTACTAATTTTGGAAAATAAGTTTGTTATAATGAGTTTTAATTCTCATTTAGATATTGAAAGATTCAATGAATCTAATTATGAGATGTGGAAACTAAAAATAGAGGATCTCCTTGAAGAGAGAGATCAGTGGTTAGTTGTTAGTAATAAGACAAAGTCACCTACAATGATGTCAAATGAGGATTGGGCTAAGCTTCATAAGAAGGCAAGAGGGACCATAAAATTATGTCATGTTGATTTTGTTCTCTTGAATGTTTCAAAAGAAACTATTGCATATAAATTGTGGAAGAGAATAGGTGATATTTATCAAACTAAAACTCTTACTGTAGACATAAGTTAATCCACTTCCATATGATTCTGCAAGTTGTTTGCATTCGATCTATCATATTAATATTAATTTATTAAATTAATGTGCGCCTTTAATCTCATACCGATAAAGTATTTAATTTAATAATTAACACTTTGTCTTTTACCTTATTCCTCTCTAAATTAAATAAATACACTAATTTATTTAATTTAGTCATTCTTCCTCTTTTTGACTTAAAAATCAATTTAAAATTCCTCACTTTCTCTCTCCTTGTCACATCCTCCTACATTTGCCACTTGCCTCTAATCTTCTGTTAATTAGCCTAATCCAATATTTGCACAACCTTAACCAAAATCATTAGCTAAATTTAGCACCACTTTTGGTCAATTCTTCCATTTTTTCCTTTTTGATGTTAACCCCCTTTCCTATGTGAATTTTTAATTCACATTTATTTGCTCTAGATTCCTCCTTTAAATGTGAATTTTTAAATTCATTTCCATTCTCCCAAGGCTTCTAGAACCTTGGACTTGTCACAATCTCCATGTGACCAAGTCCCACCTTTTAAGGCCACCTTTTACCCTCCTAGATCATCCCTAGGAATGTGAATTTAATTCACATTTATCCCCCCAACCACCTTTCCTTTTCCCATGTAGATTTTTGAGGAATTCTAAAATTCCTCAAATGTCCCTTTAACTCCCACTTGGGGACAAGAAATCCCTTTTTGTGGAAATCCTCTCATCCCCCAAGGTGCATGTCCTTTTTCACCTCATGTACCTTTTTGACAACTCATCTCCACCTCATATCCTCTTGTCTACTTCACCCTCCACATGTCAAGATGTGAGGGCTTGAGGGTTCTCAACCCACCATAGCCCTTCATCTTGACCTTGTTGGATCAATCTTGACCCTTGAATTCTCTAGAGAATTCAAATTACTCTATAAATACCCCCTTCTCAAGGGCATTTCCAACACTTTGCACTCTCATAACTACATGCTGTCCATTTGAATTCTCAAGCCTTCTTCAATCATTCAACCATTTTCGTTCATCATTTTGCATATTGAAGCTTGCATTATAGTCATTCAAACAATCATCTAAGGAGCACACAACCAATCCAAGCAAGGGCCAATCAAAGAGGTATCAACAACAAGGGAGGTAAAATATTTGTGTTTCATTTTATTTGCATTCCTTTTCGTTGAACCACTCTTTTGGCTAATCTTAGGAGTGTCCTTGGTATTTTGTTATTCATGACTTTCTTAGTTGAACTTGCACATTTAGAAGCGATAGGAATTCCAAGGTATACATTTACATGCGATTCTAGGACCCACGCGGGTCTTGCATTCAATGTTTTCTTTGAGTTAAGATTTTTGCGGGGAAAAGCTCAGGAAGTCGCGTATATCTCTGAGAGTGCCCGGTGGCGCCCTCATATTAGAAGTCGGTGAAAACCCTCTGATTCTTGTTAAGCGCCCCCATGAGAGAGATGTGGTAAGCCCCCATAGAGTTAGCGGTAAGCCCTCCGCGAGAGTCTTGGTAAGCGCCCTCTCTGAGAGTTCGCGGTAAGCCCTCATAGAAGTCGTGCGCCCACCAGAGTGCGGTAAGCTGAGTTGCGGTAAGCCCGCGAGTTCTTGTGGCTCCCTCCCGCAATCGCGGTAAAGCGCCCCGCGAGTTAGCGGTGGCGCCCTCCACGAGAAGAGTCTTGTTAAGCGCCCGCGAGGATTCGCGGCCCGGTATCCCTCGTGGGGATTCGCGGTAGTGCCTTGTAGAGGCTAGCGGCTGAGCCCTTTCTGAGTTCTTGGCGGTATACTTGGCCACAGTTTGGAGGGTAAAATGGGCGTTTTGAAAGCCGTTTACGCTCTAGTTTTTGCGCTATTCCGTGATAACTCTCTAGCGTTGTGGTGGAAGGGATATTGCTATTTTTCACTAGCGTTTTTGCGGCTATATTATTGGCAAAAATTGACCAAAAGGCGAAAAAGAAGGAAGACAACTAACGTTTGTTTGCAGGGGGCATCTACATAATCAGACTTTCAAAAAAAATTATCTTTGCTGCTCTCAAACATAGTCTAATTAGGGGGATTAAATCTCATTGTTTGTTGTGGTTGTTTACTTTTATGTTACCCAAGGGGGCATTGATTTGTTTTCACTTTCCCCTTGCACTTCGTGTGAGCCTGGGGAGTAGTTGGAAACAGTTGGTGTCTTCTTTTTAGTGGGACCTGCTTGGGGATTTCATCACCCCAAGGGACGATTCCAACCATGTGTATCGGCGGGGTATATAAAGGGGGGAGAATGAAAGTTGTACCCCAATCCAGTCACATCGTAATTGGCGGGGCGTCGAAGCTAGGGTGATACCTAGATAGATGTGAAGAGTTGATTAGAGCCTTCGATTATCTACATTTGGGGTTCGGAGCTCATGCTTGTGGTGAAAGTGTTCCATGATTGTGCCTCACGCGTCACCAGAATTATGCTCGAAGACTCCCTAGAAGCCTTGTGCATCCTAGATTAAGACTTTGCCTTGCCATACCCGTAATATTAATCATAGGATTGTGCTTGCTTGAGGTGTTTCCTTGTAGAAATTCTGTCAAATTTTTGATACTTTTGGCTTGTTTCATCATTTTGTGTCCTTGCCATAGCCTTTGCCACCAAAAACCAAGCTTTGTTCCCGCAAAAAAGCGATAGCGCCCTGCGCAGAAACGCGGTAGCACCCCTATTTTGCTGCAGAAACGTGGTAGCGCCCCTGTTTTGCTGCAGAAACGTGGTAGCGCCCCTGTTTTGCTGCAGAAAGGCGGTAGCGCCCCTGATTTGCTGCAGAAAGGTGGTAGCGCCCCTGATCTACTGCAGAAACGCGGTAGCGCCTCTGATTCACTGCAGAACGCTGCCTACGCCCCTGATTTTGCTGTCAACGCCCCGAAAGTACCCCATTCAGATTCATTTAGCCTCTAAATCACCACTTAATCATTCCCAGCTATCATCCCATTATCCTAAGCCTCCATTTTATCATTTTAAGCCTCCCAAAACCTCCATTTCATCCATTTAAACCCCCATTCTACCACTCCAAATTTTCACGAATCACCTTTAATCTACCTTTTCATTTTAATTTTCCATTCATAAATCAATACCCTCACCTAACAAACATCACAACTTTACCATTTACACCTCCTAAACACCACCCATAGCCAAACCGCCTTAACCTTGCATTACAAAGTGGTTATCTAAATTGACTATAGCGCTTGAACTTGATTATTGGTCTTTAACTTCGACCCCAATCAATTTGCCTCCATCTTGAGGTGAATTCGATGTTGCAAGTTATCATCCTCGGCCCAATCAATCCATTCCTAGCTTAAGGTGGATTCGGTGCCGTAATCATCCTATCAATCAATCAAAGCTCTAGGGTTACTAAAGGTAATCTCACGTGATCAAGCTTGAGGTCTCTCTCTCACGCCTTACAATCAAATCCAATCCAACCCAATCTAATCCAATCCAATCCAATCCAAATCTAATCTAATCCAATCCAATCCAGTCTAATCTAATCAAATCCAATCCAATCAAATCCAATCTAATCCAAGCCAATCAAATCAAATCCAATCTAATCCAAGCCAATCAAATCCAATCTAATCTAATCCAATCCAATCCAAATCCAATCAAATCAAATCCAATCCAATCAAATCCAATCCAAATCCAATCAAATCAAATCCAATCCAATCCAATCTAGTCCAATCCAATCAAATCCAATCCAAATCCAATTCAATTGACCAAAGTCCAATTAGATCCAATCCACACTCCATCACAATCAAATCATTTGACAAAGGCATTAACCTACTCATCTAGCATTTGCATGCCCGTTCAGACCCATTCACAAGCAAAGAAGATGGCCGACCTTCAAGCTCAAAATGCCCAATCCAACAATCCTCAAGATCCCAACAACACCTCATCAGATCCCAACAAGGGTACCAACATCTTACATGACCCTCACAATGGTACTTCATCGCACTCCAACACTGAGAATCAGAATAACTCGCCACATGGAGAAGAGAGCATGGTTAATCAACCTGAACTCACACTTGAGGAACATTTTAGCAATCCTGCCAATGTGCAAATGACCGACCGTTTACTTGCAAAGCATGGGGAAGAAATCTTGGCCCACTTGATTGAGAAGGGTGTTAAACCCCCCTCCAATGTTGACTTGTCCAAATACAAGGGTGCCCCATCTCACGTACTCCAAGGGTCCCAAAATGCACCCGAAGGTTCATACTTTTCCAATGTTCCTCCAATCGAGGGTTGGCATCAACCTGAATTTGGCAATGCCATCCTTTATCAGGTTAATTATCCTCCACATGCTTCGACCTCAGTTATAGGTGGATCTCAGGTGCCCGATCCCAATAATCCTTTCGCTTATGGTATGCCACAAAACATTCCGCAACCTCCGCCATTAACATTAACCGCACCCCCTCCTTTGAACCCACCTACAGTCAATATTGGGGGTACCTCCTTAGCTACATCGCTTCCTCCTCCTAGAACCACCAACACACCACCTCAACAGGTTCCCCAATCTACTATCCCGCCTCAAATACCACCACAAGGCGCACCCCAGCTGAACATTCCAAGCGGAACCCAACAACCTCCTTTACAAAGTGTGCCCACACAACCCCCGCCGTCTCATCCGCAACAACCTATACCCAATACTTTGACCTCTTCACAACAACCATCCTACCAATCACAAGGCAATCCCTCTCAACCGCCTACCCAAACCATATCTCCCTTTCTTGCGTCCCTTTTGCGTCCAAAGGTCCAACCACAACATAATATCCCACCTCAGTCCATACAACACTCGATGCCGCAACAACAACCTCCACAACACTACTACCACCATAATCAACAACAATTTCACCAACAACCGTTTTATGCAACCTCCCAACAATCACAACAATATCTTCAATACCAACAGGCCAACACGCAACGTCCCGTCCAAGTCCCTCAGCAACCTACCCCACACCTTCACCAAACAAATTCATATTATGCCCCACAACAACAACCCCCATATAAAAAAAACCCCCTACCTTACCATCAAGTCATGTCATCATCCAATCATCCAAACCCACATTTTAACAATCCGACACCCTTTCAACAAGATCCCTCATCTTTCTATCATCCATATCCCCCCAACCCACCACCAGCTAGCTCGGACTTGTTGGAAATCAAAGCTGCCCTTAAGGACCTTCAAGCAAGGGGCACAAAACAATCATTCAAATTTGAAGATATATGCCCATATCCGTTCGATCCATCCATCTCATTGATCCCATTCCCTAAACACTTCGAGATTCCAAAATTTGACAAATACAAGGGAGACAAAGACCCTAAGGCCCACCTGCAAGAGTTTTATGCACAGTGTCAAGAAGTCATGTATAGTGATAACTATCTCTTACGTCTGTTCCCAAGAAGTCTAGCGAGCCACGCCCTAGATTGGTTCATGACTCTTGAAAAGGGGTCTATAAAAACTTTTGCAGAGTTATCAGAACAGTTTGTCTCCTACTTCTCCTTCAATTTGCGGAAGGATACTGACACCTTAGATCTCTTGAAAGAGAAGCAACGGGATGGAGAAACCTTTACCAGCTACCTCCAACGGTGGCGTGCATTAGCCAGTCGCATGAAAAATCCTTTGAAAGAAAAAAGACATGGTCACTCTTTTTGTGGAAAATTCACATCCCGACATGGCTCATAATTTTAGACTACACTGTGTCACCACTTTCGCTGAGATAGCGGAAAAGGGACCTATCCTTGAACGTGCCCTTATCGCCAAAGGACACATTAAAATACACAGTCATGACAAAGAACGGTCATTCGGAGATAAATCATGATTTTGGAACAAAAACAAAAATGCAGTGAATGATGGAGTGACAAACACCAAACATGTCCAAGTGGCTAATGCATCCCAAGGGCAACAACAGTCTGTACCCAACGCCATATCAGTACCGCAGGGGGCACCTCGTCCCCCTCAACAGTCAAACCAAAGAAATCAGGGGAACACCAAACGTCAATACACCTAATTGGGTGAACCCTTGAGTGTTGTTTTCAATAAATTGTTACAAATCAATTATCCCATCACATATCCTGTCACCAAACCATTCGATGAGTCCAAACCCAAGCCGGCATGGTTTAAAGACAATGAGTATTGTGACTTTCATAAAATCAAGGGACACTCCTTGAATAAGTGTCAGGGTTTAAAAAATTATGTCCAAGATCTCATTGATCGAGGAGATATCAAGGTTGACCCCAGTCAACCTTCGTCGTCCAATGCTCAACTGCAAATCTATCAAAACACCTTCCCAAACCATAGTCAAGGTCCTAGCACCTCCACTAGTCATCCCCAAAATAACAGCACCAATAATGTCAATTATAAGAATGTGCCCTTCAATTATGAAGGTGTTATTCATTACATTGAGCAGGTGGAACCCCGAGTATCCATGATACACGTTAAAGCCAAAGACCCTCAATGTGCTGTGACTATGCGACGGGCCCGCATCACTGTCCCTGCAGCCTCCACACCCATCCAACCCGCTCCTGTAAACTCTCAATATAACATCCTTGATCACCTAAGGAAGACCCCCACTCATATATCTATTCTGGATTTGCTTAAGTCCTCCCCGGTACATCAAGAGATCCTCAATAAAGCCTTGCAGGAAACCCATGTCCCAAATGACATCGACCCTACACAATTCCAAGCTTTGGTGGGACACTTGGCTTTGTCTCACCACCTCCACTTCAGCCAAAATGATATGCCCAACATTGGCATCAATCACAACAGCCCCCTACATATCGAAGTCATAATTGCCCGTCATAAAATAAAAAGGGTCTTGGTAGATAATGGCTCTGCCCTTAATCTATGTACTTTGAAATTCATAAAACAGAGAGGGTATTCTCAAGCGGACCTAAGCAACCAGATAATTACAATCAAGGCTTATGACAATGCAGAGAGAAATTCAGAAGGTATCATCAGTCTTCCTATACAAGTGGGACCCGTGCTCCAATATACTACTTGCCATGTCCTTGATCTGGACTTACCATATAATCTCCTCCTTGGCCGCCCGTGGCTCCATGCTATGCAGGCTGTTCCATCCACATACCACCAATGCCTCAAATTCCCAGTTAATGAACAGGAGGTCACCATTTATGCCGACCCCCAACCGTTTGAGTATTGTCAAGCTTTAGAAGCATCTTTCCCCCATTTACATTATTGTCCTGGGGTCAAAATGGGGGCCTCCCAGTCATTATCCTCCAATCCATCATCCTCCAATCCATCATCTACTGTAACCACCACTCCATCCTCCACCACTAATCCTTCAGTCACTAGAGTCCAGATCATTGACAAAGGGTGCGGTGAGTATGAGATGCATACGGCTCTTAATGTAGCCACCATGCCACCGTCACCACATGAGTACGGTCAACCTTCACATGCTATACAAAAGGAAGACAAGACCATCACCTTCAGCGGAAAAAACATTCCTACTACCACCTTCAGATCTCTGAGTGTCAAGATCGATGCACCAGAGGAAGACATAAGTCAGTGGATCTACCGCAAAGAGCCCGAACCAGAAACTCCCCTAAAGAAATATTTTCAGGAAAAGTATCCTTGGCCAACAAAGTTCGTGGAAAAACATAACTACCAAGGTAGAGGCCTAGGTAAAGAGGAACAAGGGCGATTGCAACCCATTGATACACAACAGTTACCAAAGAAGGTAGGAATTGGGTATGACAGCAAGCAGAAAAGCCCTGCAACGTCATCTAATACTTCCAATAGTATCACCGTGGACGATGGCTCATTGGAAGACATACCCGAGGAGGAATCCATCATACATGCATACGATGATGTCGATCACACTGATTTATCCTCCATGTTCGAATGCCTGTCTGTTTGCACCATCAGCCTATCCCTTCATCACCCTAAACTCATTGACTGGGACCTACACAACACCACACCTGTCAGTATGCCTGCGGACACCTACGTCAATCTTATGGGATTGGGGGAAGATGAACACTCCAGTCGCAAAAATAAAAATTAGAAAAATAAAAAGAGGTCATCTAGTGAAAACCTCCCTGAAGCCACAGTAAGAAAAGTAAAATAAAGGGCGCTCACGAAGGTGAAACCTGGGGAAGCCGGAAGATAATTAATGCTTCCCTGTAAGAAGACTCGACTATCTGCCGGATCATCTATCGATTGAAGAGGCGCCAAGAAGTTGGTGACCCCAGGGCGCTGAAAATCCATTCACTATGTAGCCAAGTCACTCTCCAGAACAAGAATATCCGATCTTTGCGCAGCTACTCCAAGGAGGCATCATCAATTTTGCCTGGTCATATTCAGACATGCCAGGCTTAGACCCTGCTTTAGTGGTTCACCACTTAGACATTCGTCCAGACGCCAAAAAAAAAAAAAAAAAACTTCGTAAGATGCATGCACGCAGGACCGTTGTTAGTAAAAGAGTTGGAGGATGCTTGGGCGTGGGTTTTATCAGACCCTATTGACTACTCGAATGGATCTCTAACATAGTGCCGGTTGCTAAACAAATGGTGACATTGGTCACGCACAGATTTTAGGGATGTAACAAAGCACGCCCAAAGATGATTTCCCTCTTCCCTAATATTGACATGTTGGTTGATTTACTTGGCGGGACATGAGATGTTGTCCCTCATGGATAGCTTCTCGGTTACAACCCGGATCTGAGATTGCACGAAGACAACACAAAACCGCCTTCACAACTCTTGGGGCACCGCCATTTACAATATTTATGCCCTTAGGTCTTAAGAATCTTGAGGGGCAACGTATCAAAGAGCTATGACCGTTATCTTCCATGACCTTATTCACATTATCATGGAAGACTATGTTGATGACCTATTAGGGAAACCCAGAACGCGAGCCGAGCATCCCACCATTTTGAAGAAGATATTTGAGCGACTAGAGCAGTATAAGTTGCGGTTGAATCCAAAAAAGTGTGTCTTTGGCGTCATGTCAGGGAAATTGTTGGGTTTCATAGTCTCCCGCTGAGGTATTGAAGTTGATCCTACCAAAGTAAAGGCTATTCTGGACATGCCACCTCCACGCAATCTAAAGCAGTTAAGGAGACTCCAGGGAAAAATGCAGTCCATCCGGCGGTTTATAGCCCAACTTGCAGATAAATGTCAGCCGTTTACCCATCTTTTGAAGAAAGATTCCGTCTTCCGATGGACTCCACAGTGTTAAATGGGTTTTGATAAAATCAAGGAATACTTAGCTCATCCACCAATTTTGATGCCGCCTATCCCAGGAAAACCCCTCCTGCTTTATATCTCTGCTACCTCAGTCGCACTGGGGGCATTATTGGCACAGCACGATGAGTCACTCAAAGAAAGAGCAATCTACTACATCAGCAGAACACTAGTCGGCTATGAGTTAAATTACTCTCCTATGGAAAAAGCGTGCCTTGCGCTAGTCTTTAGTACATAGAAACTCCGCCATTACATGCTCAGTCACCCAGTCAAATTAATTGCTAAAATTGATCCTTTGAAATATCTGTTGTCTAGAACCACCTTGACTGGCCGCATGGCCAAATGGGTCATGCTGCTAAGCGAATTTGACATCGAGTATGTAGAGCGCAAAGCTATTAAAGGACAGGTTATTGCTGATCAATTGGCTGAAGCACCACTAGTAGATGCCTACCCAATAGACACTGAATTCCCAGATGAAGGAATCTACACAGTAACAGAAGCACCAACTTGGACATTATACTTTGATGGCTCATACACTCATAATGGATCTGGGGCAGGAATTCTATTAGTCACCCCTCAAGGTGACTACATCCCGAAGTCATTCAGGATAGCGTTTCCCTGCACCAACAATATGGCGGAATATGAAGCCCTTCTCACCGGCCTTAGAATTGCAAAACAATGGCACATTACACATTTGAAAGTCTTTGGGGATTCCTTGTTGGTTATCAGACAAGTTAATGATGAATTCCTCACAAAGGATGACAAACTGCTACCCTATAAATGCATGGTGGACGACTTCAAGAAGTATTTCGCCTCCATACAGTTTGACCAAATCCCTCGTGTGCAGAATAAAGCAACAGACGCCATGGCCACTATTGGCTCTTTGATTGACATGCCCAAAGATCGGACGGAGTGTGAGTTTCTGGTCGAACAACTGTTAATCCCTGCGTATGATGTCCCTGACACTGACATGGTGTGCGATGTTGTAGGTCCTGCCTCCCCGTGGTACCAAGACATATATACTTACCTCCGTGAGAACACCATACCCCTGGAACTTACACGCAACCAACGTAAATCCTTTATCCATCGTTCATACCGATACATCCTCATTGGTGATACGCTTTATCGTCGTGGGTATGATGGAATCCTCCTGCGATGTCTGAATGAGATTGAAGCCCAAATGGTGCTAACAGAAGTACATGGTGGTATTTGTGGGGCTCACTCAAATGGTATGGCTCTAGCCAAAAGAATCCTACGGGCTGGATATTACTGGCCTACAATGGAACGTGATGCTTGCGAATTTGTAAAGAAATGTCTTCCGTGTCAACAGCATGCGGATTTGGTCCACGCTCCAGCACAAGATCTTCAGCCTCTCTTAGCACCATGGCCGTTCTCTCAATGGGGTTTTGACTTGATTGGCAAGATTCACCCACCATCATCCGACGGCCATACATTCATCATCCCTGCAACTGAGTACTTCACCAAATGGGTGGAAGCAATGCCACTCTCCCAAATCACTGGTACTCAGATTTCTAAATTCATCCTCTACCATATTCTCTGCAGATATGGTATCCCCTCCACCATCATTTCTGATAACGGAAATCCCTTTAAAAATCAAGCCATGAAACACCTATGTGATACCTTCCATATCCAACATCATTGGTCAACGCCTTACTATCCTCAGGGTAACGGTCAGGCGGAAGCAACCAACAAAACCCTCATTCGCATTCTCAAAAAGGTGGTCAATAGCACTGGAAGAGATTGGCACCTTCACGCATTCATCCAGCCTTTATCTTGCTATCCATCCCTTTTAATGAGCCACTTACTGGTTGGTATATGGGTAAACCCGTCTTGCGCAATCAGTTGAGCTCGTTGAAATTTCTTTGAAGAACCTCATCAGCGAAGAAGACACCTGCTTCCGGCATTAAGCTCGACTTTACTGCAGCTGAGTTACTCGATGAGCGAATATGGGCCTATGATCACCTACAGGGTATGCGAGGTCATCTAAAGCGTCCACTCTGATAAAAGGTCGGCCCGAACAATTCGGGTTGAGGTAGACGTGCTCAAAGAAAATCACCGCACTCAGCAAGATGCGTGACAAAGAAGGAACAAATTGAGGCCAGCGGTTGGGGCCGCGTATCCGCCAAAAGCGCCAAATATGGATCGAGCTTACGGGTTGACCACTTTGGAAGGGGATCCCCTCGACGAACCTGTTAATATTCTCCATCTAAAAAGGTTCTACACTTAAGGTCCACTTGGTCTACCCTATCAAAAAATAAAAAATAAAAATAATAAAAAAAAATTGTCCTATGGTGAAAACCATCTCTTGGTGACACCTTGGATAAGTATGGATGGTGAAAACCTGGTAACATGCGTCATCCATAGAGGGCTTAATCATTATCTACCTGGCATCCTAGTTACTTTATGTTGTCATCCACACTTTCATCCCCCCCACATCAGCCTAGGCCGCTTGGTACTTGTTGATTGAGCATTGGACGGCTCACCTTACCTATCCCTCATCTCGAGCTTCCTTATATCCCACTTTGAGCTTATGTCTTTCGTCCGTCGGCCCGTGTCATCATATAGGATCATCCATCGTGTCGGTCTCCATCTAGATCTCATCCTCTTGTCCCACTTCCATCTTTTTATCGAACTACGTTGCCCCTGTGCTTTCACGTAGGCAAGGTTGGTCATTTGATCCTCCCCCGGGGCATTTGTCAGTCATATCTTGTGTCCATCATTGGTCACCATTTTCCTCTTTCCGCTTTATCTATGGTCCTTTTCCATGAACTACGAGGGCTCTGCGCTTTCATGTAGGCAAGGCCAATCTTTGATCGGCCCCCGAGCCCCTAGGTCCTTAGGTTGTGTCTTGTCCCCTTCGTGGTTGTCTCATCAAGCTATGCCCTTATCTAGCTAATTCTTAAACAAACAAAACCCACTTGTACCAATGAATCTAATCAATTCTAAATATCTTTTATCATATCGATCTTTTCGCCTAGCGTCCAGCATAGGTCTTAACAGGATACATCCTTCCTAACAGACCTCATCAATCCCATCCATCCCCTTGATCCTATGGCAATGGACATTTGAAATTGATTGTGATCTTTTGATACTTTTGGTTTTTGTCTATCATTTGAGCTCCCTATAATCACTTGTCAAAGCCACCATGATCCATCATATTATGGCGCGTTTTGACTAGTCCACATAGGGGCGTATCTTGATCTTTTATTTGATTGTGTCTTCTTGGTTGTCCCACATAGTACCCACCAAGATCCTCGAGGTCTTGTGTTATGTTGGGGCATCCTTCTGTGTTTGCGGTTATCCCAATACTGGGCCCGACTAAAGTCTTTTTTCGAGACTTTGGGGTATTGGGATAGCCTTCTTGTTTGGCATGTTTTTCTCATGCATTAGACACTGATCTACCTCGGTCCTCTATACATTGGTGTGTCGTGTCTTATGCTATAGCAAAAACCAGTGCTCCAAAGATGATAAATTGAATTAGGATTGTATTTTTCATAAACATTGCATTCACACTCACCCTATGGTTTTGGTTGTGCAAATACTTGCCCTCATTCTCTTCCATTCTTCTCAGGATACTGATACCTTTTGACAGATGCCAGACTACATCCATCACCGCATACCCACCTCCCCTCCACTCACCCTACCAGTTCTTATTGGCACCTATAGTCGCATACTGTCCATGCATCCATTGCTACCCGCATTCCCACATGTTAGGTCCATATCTCCATCACTACCTGCATCACAAAATATTAGACGCATAACACAACACATCTTGCATATATAAACTATTCATACAAAATCCATCTCACACATATACATACATAACACATCTATCAACTAGCCATCCATATATCTAAACCATCATAGATCCCAATAGGTACACATAACATATCACCATTACCATACATCCATAAAATAAGCACATATCTCCAATCATTCATAAACATAGCATAAATGAATATAAGCATGATCATTAACATTCCAACATCTAGATCAACATTTCATGAATATAAGCATACATAAACCAACACATGAGCATAAATAAATCACTGCATCCATCCACGAAACACATAATGATACACACATATGCATATAGTCCTCCATCATAAATAGAAATATACTACATGGTGCTAATAAGAACTGTCACATATCCATCATACATATATCCATCAATATAGCATGTGTCACATATACATCATACATATATCCGTCACATGACAAAGTACAAAATCCAGGGATATAGAACATCCCTGATAAATCCATCCTACATCTGTCAAAAATACAGTACCCTGTCACCTCCCGAATGAACTCCCCACGTCTGATCTCTGTGGAGACTCAGGTCCTGTCCCTCTGCCTGGCGAAAAACCCGGTGAATCACTGTAGCCGTGAGTCTGTGTCCCCAATGACTAAGATGGAGCTGGCATCTGGGGTGCCGGCCTGGTATAACGGAATCT
>VDFB02019104.1:0-14429 GCA_007258455.2 Sequoia sempervirens | reverse complement strand
TATCAAGCTAAACTTGGCCAAAAATCCTCCTCACCAATCATGCAAGCTTCCTCCATCTTTATGTAAATGTTGATCTCTTTATATATGTAGCCACATAAATCTAATTTTTTATTTCTATATTTTAATAATTATTTCATTTAAGTGAGTTAATGTGGTAGGTTGGTTTCAACCATTTTTTCATCTAAATTCAAAGTCATACATACAATCTAGAAGAAAGGTAGAACTGTCCCAATTTTTGGTAATGTAATAATGTAAAGTCTAAAAAATAATTAAAATTAGAAAAACATTTATCAGTTGACACAATGATTTATATTAACATCCTAACTAGAACAAGCAATATATGATTGTATGCACCAAGTGTAGACAATTATACTATATCATGAGTATAATTATGTGTCTACAACATGAGTAAAATCATGCACATAATCAATAGAAATGAGTGATACAATGCTAAGGTTCAACAAGAAAGTAAGCCTACCAAAAGTAAACTTAAAATTAAAGATAATATTTAATATAGTGATTTCTATTAACATCCCAACCACAACAATCAAAAGATGATTTTATGGATAAATAGTGTACAACATGAGTACACTCATACAAATAATCAATAAAAAAATTTAGTGATGTAATATTAAGGATCAACTAGGATGCTAGGAATAATTAGGAGATATGGTAATTGTAGAGTAATAAAATATTATTACTAGTCTAGGTTCATGTTAGTTCACTACATTAGAATAATTACTACCATATTTTATTTATTAACTCTATTTAATCACACTTAGGCAGTTGTGTCAATCAATCACATCTCTTGATTTATGCACTTTATTGACTATTATCTAGTCTAGGTTGAGTTAAACTCCATCTATGATGCTAGCTAGAGTGAGTTAACTCCCCTTCTAATTGAGAGTGATTAGAAGTTAAAATATTACCTTTTGGACATGCCATCTCCTTGATTCATGGATCTGATATGTCTATATATTTATACATCACTCTTTGTAATTATACTCTTTTATATTTGATGAAATATCCTTATTCATTTTCCCAGTTTTGTGATTAGTTCATAAGCATTTGGTCATGGGTATATCTTTTTTGTATATATAAAAAATATTATAGAATGGTATTGGAGCCATGATGTCACATAGTGCATTTCTAAGTAATTAAAGCAAGAAGATCTAACTTTTAGTCATATTTGGTGAATTTTGGAGCTATTTTAAGCTATTAATTTTATTCAAGACAACTAAATTAGTTAAGATCCACTTTTATTTTATCTAAATCAGGTAACCTGAAGCTAACCAACTTTGTTTGCTTTATTTTTTGTAGGAAGAAAGTGTTAGTCTGAAAAGAGTCTTTATGCATCTAGTTATATTTTACTTAGTTCCTACACCTAATAGTCATATTCAAACTAGCTTAAGTTCACTTAGTGGTTTAGATGTCTCATCTCATAGAAACTTGACACATGCCCATTCACTACGCCCCTTGACTTGGGAAGTTTCCTAAACTATCACCCACCTCTCCATCCACATGACACTCTCCCCACCAAGGTCATACCCTCCACATGACTTCAATATTCCTTCAATGATATTCAACTCTCTACTTGGCATGGATCCCTGCTAAAGAGGTTTACATTGTTTTTTTATTTTTCTTAAAATAAAAGACCAGGTCAACATTTGATGCAGGGGCATCTTTGATGCACATTTTTGTGTCATGTTGCAAAAATTTGAATTTTCATTTGTTTTGGGTCAATAAGGTCAATTTTGAACATTTAAGGTCATTTGGGGTCATATTGGTTTAGTTTTGGGTGATTAGATGCAAAGTTGTCAAAAGTTGCAAAAACTTGTCAATGTTGTCAAACACAATTTTGCAAAGTTGGTTAATGGGAGTTGGGTGTCATTTTGGAAGTTTTAAAAGGTTTTTATTGTGATGTAAGGGATGTATTCTCATGAAAAGTGGGTAGAGGAAGTGATGGAATGAAATAAGATCAATTTTTGCACATTTTTCCTTGTGTTTTTGGTGTGCAGTAGTTTGTAATTCATGTTGTGTGGCCTAGTGTAGATTGGTATGCCCATTAAACTAGTTGGATAAGTTGAATAATATTTTAATCTTCCAAATTATTTTGATTTGGTGAATTTTCATTATGTTTTGCAAAAAATTATAACATTTTTAGTATCAATAGTTGTAGATTTTCACTATTTTGCAACAAGAAAACATGTTTTCATGGATTTGTAAGACCTGTTATGTCCAAGTAATCATTGGAAAAGTAAGGTATCTATTTTATGATTCAAATTATTTTGGTTTGGGTTCATTTGGAGTTAATTTGAATAAGTTATGAACAAAATGGTGTTGACAGTCAATTTTCAGATCTAGGGTTTCCAACAAGGGTAATAAATTCATAGCTTTTATTTTAACCATGGAAAAAATATGAAATTTGGTGGAAAGATTCTTAAGGATATTATACAGATACCCATTAAAGAAAATTTCACCAAAAAATTATATGTGGAAGTTATACTAACCTATGTGTGTTCATTTTCATAACAATCACAATACCCTAGTTGTTTGAGGGCTTAATGAAATATATGCATTATTGGATCATGAATGGGTGTTCAATCAATGAAATGAGTTGTATGAGGGTTGTATAGTCCAAGAACTCAATCCCTTGTTTTTTCTTGTTAGATGCTCATTTGGTTACAAAAATCAATATGCCTAAGATGAACTAGAATGCCTTAATCATTGTTTGGAATGTGCCAAAGTAGTCAAGTTGTGTTAAGTGAAGTCTTTCTCTGCATTAACATTCCAATTTGCCATGCCAACTCACAAAAATTGCTAAGGAAACATTCTCTCACACTTAACACTTTTGGATCAATTCAAACTTCCCCACTAAGTGAATTGATTTCCTTGTTTTTTTTGTATGATATCAAAATGTTAACTAACAATAATAGTTAAAAATATTTAAATATTTATTTATTTTAATTGTAGTTGGTTGATCGATTGGGCATCTTCAAAGTTTACAAAGGAATTTTTTTTTTCATTTTTACATAACTTGCAAATGGAGGGGAGTGATTTTTTGAGTGTGAATAGTCAATGGGAAGCTGATTTTGTTGCTAATGTTGTAGCATCAAGATGATTTCAAAATTGTATTTTTTATAATCTATTTTTAAACCTCTAAATTTAAGTGTAATTTGTGCAATTTTCGATGGGGTTAACTTTCACCTCGTTAATAAAAAAATCACAAACATTTTTTTGAAATTCATCAAACTTTTACAAAGATTCTAGATTTGTAGTCAAAATATAGTTTAGGAAGTCCCATTTTTTATAAATTGTGAAAATATTTGTAAGTTATAAATGGATGATTTGGCTTCCAAACTTGACACAAGTTTGTAATTCTTATTTTGCATCTTACTGGGGGGGTCAAAATTAGTTATAATACAATTCACTTAATACCATTCATGACATTGAGGAGTCACAACAAACATCCATTGCTCACCCTTATCCTAACTTTGACAAAGGAAACCAAGCTGTCCACTAGTCCATTTCAAGTTTCCACGCGTCATATGTAGATCCTTAGCCTATCAATCTTGTCAATGTCTACATGCCCTATCAACCATCCACCAACTCATGTCAAGTCCCTACATCATACCATATCGATCCGGTCCAAGTCTCTATGTCCTATTTTGGTCAACCTTACACTAATCCAGCCCAAGACTCCATGGCATATGCGGTTGAAGTTCCCATGTCACATCCTATGTCGTCACATCCTAATCCAGTCCGAGACTCCATGTAATATCCGGTCCAAGTCTCCATGTCATACCCTTGTCCTTCACATACTACTCCAATGCAAGTACCCATGCCATATCCTAATCCTTCACATACTAGTCCAATCCAAGTCCCCACGTCCTATCGTAGTCTGTCATTCATTAATCCTTTTCAAATCACCCCCTCACAAGCCACATCTAGTCATGAAATTCTATCATTACTCAAAGTTAAATCCCATTTAATAAACGGGCATACATGTCAAAATGAAAGCCCAGCTGATCTTTATAATGTCACCCTCATGTCAGAAAAAGGTAGTCCATCCATGAAGTCCTTCAAGAAGAAATGTGACATCCAAAACACACCTCTCCTTGACCATGACTCTATTTATGACTGTATCATCCATGACAAACCCATCTTTAGCTTAAAGACCCCATCGTGACCAGAAGTCAAAATCCATGAAAGCCCATCTTCGACCAAGACCCTACCATTGACCAAGAAGTCCAAAATGATCCACTCTTTGACCTTTACACCATTCATGATCAAACACTTTCCGACCTTATAAAGGCCTCAACTATTGACACTTCCCACAATGAGATGCTTGCCTCCATGGGACACATAGACAATATTCCTACAAAAAAAGAATCTCCCACTAGGGACATGCTTGCATATGATCAAGTTATAGCTAAAATCATTGGGCTCTATGGCACTAAACATAATGATGGCTTTGACATTTCCTTGGAAGAACCAATAGAATCATCTAAACTTGACATGTCACACAATCAGACCAAAGATATTAGTCAGGAATGTTTCCAACATGACCCAATGAATCTAAGAAATTTTATCAACTAGGGTCATCTATCTTTGTTAGGCGAGGGCTTTCTTGTAGACAAAAATATTACACCAAGTGGCGGTATCACACACCTAATGATGGGTTATCTTACTTTCAAAACAACAAATACCCCATCACAAATAGAGATTTGTTATCCAAAGCATTACAGAAAATATCAAGGCAAAGGACTAGGCATGCAGGCAAGGCATTCTAGAACCAATGCAGCCGGGGAAAATTAGGACATCAAGGTCTTGGTTATTCCTTGGATTAGTAAAATCAAATGATGTAGGTTAGCAGATCCTGCGATCTTGGGAAACTTTGAAATGAGGATACAAAAGCGTCAAAATGGAGTCCATAGAGGAAATCCTTGTCATAAGATTCTTTGCCAACACCTCACCACACCATGAAACCTTATTCCACATCATAAATAAACCTTCCTTTGGAACCAACAAAACAAAAGTCTTACAAAATTGAAAGGAATCAAGAATAAAGAATGTCAAAGGCCATTGAATCAAACAAAGGACAAGTGGACAAATGAAATTGGAAATGGATCCCAAGAAGATGGATCAAACCAAAGACACCAAAGTCAAATACAAAAAAGTCGATCACAGTAAGCTAGGCCACAAGACAAAGAGATGACTCCACATACAAAAATGTCCACCTCCTTCAAATGGTCATCCAAACAAGGCATCTAAAAGCGGTGGTTCCAAACATCATCCCTCAAAATCCATCATCCACCATCCCAAGTTTGGAAAATAAAGTCATCCATCCAAACGTCCAAACAATCTTTCCATGTCTACCATCATTCGTCATAACCCTACATCTCGTCTAAAGTCCAATGATCCCATGTCACAAATCTGTCACATCATGGCAGCAACTCTTTACCACAAGGACTCTCATGGCACTCTATCACGATGTGCGTATTCTGATAAAGCCAACTCTAGTATCAGAATGGACCACAATGACATCAATCAGTTGTATACAAGTGCTATGATGTGAGCTGTGGTGAATATGGACATTATTGGTATATCATGGCACCAGTCTCTACATCGGCATCGTCAGTGGATTTAGAACAGTCAGTGGTTATCTAAAGCATCTAGGCTATCCACATATCAGAAATACAAAAAAAATTAAAAAATTAAAAAATTGTCATCTTGATGAAAACCTAGTAAACAGGCATCTTGGTGACACCAAAAAATAAAAGTCAAGAAAATGAAAGTAAAGAGAAAAATTTCATCAGCGGTGAAAACTATTGCAAGCGGGCACCACGGATGAAGTACCATGATGAAAACTTGGCAAACAGGGATCATGTGTAAAATAAATCGTATATGTGGACTTTTAGATTTGGGGGCAAGTTGTCTCATTTCCCATGCTTTCCTCATGACATTTACACCCATCCATTTCATTCATATCATTTCTCTCCATTTTTCCACCTACCTTGATCTTGACATAAAACATGTAAACATCAATCATGCTTTGGGAAAACTCTTGATATGTCTATCCTTCGGTCATACACTATTCATGAAACATTATGTCATTGACCATCATAGTCTTATTGTCCTTATACGACATAGTCCTTGAAAATCATATGACAATTCCCTTAGTCTCATGTCTCTCGTCTTTTACCAAGGCCACCCCCTATCCTTTTATGCTTGTCACCTATCTTGGCTTTCCCTTGTCAAACGGTCTAAGGATAATCATCATCCCATCTAGTCCTAACCAAGTCATTCCAAATGCAACGAGTCTAATCCATACAAGCACATTATCCAGAATTTTACTTGACTGTGTTCCTGGCCCAACTGTAGACCTCCATACTTCCATCACATTATCATCATCGTCCTCACGTTGTTTTGGGATGTGTCCTTCTCACGTCAAACAATGTTGTCATCACCTGTCAATTGGTATTCAGCTTGACTAGGGGCACAATCATGTTTGTCCTTGGATTCTCATGTGTAGGCATCATTCATATGCATTTGTCATGATCCTCTTAAATGTCAAAATCCAAAAAAATCATAAAATGACAAAAGACAAAAACATCATAAAAATGTCACGAAGAAAGACCAAAAACATCATAAAATGTCACGAGAAGAAAAGACCAAAATGTAAAATGTCTTGAAGAAAAGACCTAAAAATCATAAAGCGTCTTGAAGGAAAACACAAAAACATCCAAATCAATGTCGATCCTAAAAATGGAGTCAAAGTTAGTCATATCAGTCAGTCTATGTCATTGTCGAGCTACGTTGTCTTTGCACATTTGCTACGTAGGCAAGGCCATCAGTCGATGAGTCCCCGAGACACTAGGTCAGTCCTTTTAGGTTGGTCAAAATAAAATCATGGCATTTGTCACAATCGTCACATCAGTCAAATAAGTTAGACATAGTCAAACTCGAACACAAGACAGTCATTTGAAATGTCAATGTCAAAATTAGTCAAAATTAGACAACACAATCCAATCAATCATCTGATCAACATTAATCAACTTGCCAAAATATATTAGTCAAAACAATGTCAATCTCGTCACTCTTTGGTCCTCTTCAAGATGTGTCCTTCTTGGATTTGGACCTCGTCAAAATGTCCTTTTCCTTTTTCAGGATGTGTCCTTCCTGACAATAGGCCCCATCAAACTATCAACATCGTCAAATTGGAAAAACTCTTAAACTGTCAAAACTGTCAAATCAACAAGAAATCAATCTTTGGCAAACAAAATAAAATGGGCACATTAATCTTTCGGTCTATCTTGTCTTATCTTTTGACTATCTTGGCTATATTTTGTCTTATGTTTTCTTTGTCTTATTTTTTGGTCATGTTACTAGCTACCTCAAGGATGTCCACATGAAGGATTTAGAGGTCGCGATGATGTCTCTGGCTTTATTTATTTTATTGACTTCTTGTTTGTGGATTGTCTTGACAAAGGCTGAGGGCAACTTAAGCCCTTTAGTATGAAGTGGGACATTCCTTGTTTGTGACTGAGCTGTTTTCAAGTGGATGACCATGCACACCTTGGTCTATGTCATATCATGGTGTTTGTTGTCCATTTGTGTCATTTTTACCGCCCAATGATGATTAAGAGCAATAAATATTAGTCCTATGGCAATGTTTTGAAGGATTTGGTCTAGGAACTTACATGCATCTCCTTTAGTCATGTCATCTTCTCTCTCTCATCTCATATATGCATTGCATCCATATCATCATCCATATCTTTTGCACTAACATTTCTTTGTCTCTTCATATTCTAGTCTTTTCATCAATTTTGAGAGCACTTGTTCTTGGAACTGTCTATCCTCTCAAGGGGCATACGCGGCCTCACCGTCATTCTTCCTCATCTTATTTTGCATTGGGGCATATTTTTGACTTATTTTCTTTGTCACAATGCGATAAGCGACATTATGACAAAGAGGGGCAAATGTAGACACCTAAAAATGACTTATGCCTGCGAGCACTATTTTTTACCACTTTAGATCCCTGTATAGTGAAGCACTTCAATTATGTTTCTAGCCATCTTCAACTATTGATTAAATAATTCACAATTATTTAATTAATTCAGGGTTTTCTATTCTTCCTGACTATTAAATAAATAAATCATATTTATTTAATGCGTCACTAATTATCTAAATTCAACTCATAATTAAATAAAGTTCTCATTTTATTTAATTAATCTTTGTCATTAATGTCCTCCTGATTATCAAATAAATATATTTTAATATATTTATTCAATATGTCACTAATTCCTAAATCCTCTCTTTTAATTAAATAGATTTGCTAATTTATTTTTAATTAATTAACCACTTCTTCTAAATTAAATAATTATTTTAATTATTTAATTGTTGTATGTGACACTTCTTTATTTTTAAATAAAACAATTTATTTAAAAATGTCTCACATAGTTAACTGATTCTTCTTTTAGTAATTAATTTCAAAAATCAATTACTCATTATCTCACAAAATCCATATTTTGAATTAATTTAATTCAAAATGGGAATATTCTTCTACAAATCAAGTAATTTCTAAAATTACTAATTTTCTAAAATCCCATCTTCTTATCTTCTGATTTTTGCTAATTTCATCTCAACTGTCACATTTATCTTTGATTTAATTTATTTAATTAAATCTTATTCACACATTTGGGCATGTTTCCCTAACCTAATTGAGAGTTGCCATTTTGAATCTTAACCATTGATTTTAGGGCATTTTTCTCAATCTCTCATCTATCATCTATAAAATACTTATTTCCTCTCATTTTTGGATTACATAGACATTACACTTAGATTTTATTATTCTGGCATATCTAGGCATAGGCATTTCACTCATATTGTCATAGGCATTAGGCATTTATACATTTGTTCAAATGCTTCAAAGTTTGGTGTAGGACTTAGAATTATATTTCCAGATTGCTCGCACGTCGAATCTGAGGGCAACACATCAACCAGCAAGTTAGAAGGTGTTACAAAAGTGAATCATGGAGGTCTCGATGATTAACAGGTATAATTGTTCTTTTGTTTACTTCCATTGTGTTTTGTAATTACTTTAGGTTTCTTAGTCTTTGCTAACATCTAATCTAACCTAAAAATAACCCTTAGTTGCATGCACAACAAATGGCGATTTTGCTAGAGAACGCTCCTAAGCATTGTAGGGATTAGTCTTCATTCTGAACCCAAAATATTTGGTTTTGCAGACCAAAAGCCCATTTCCAAAGGTGAACTAAGAGGCTCAAGAGAGAACAAAAACCTTAATTAAATCAGATCATGAAAGCGTCTCGAAAGTGTGTGTGAATAGTGAATTCACTTCCCCTCCTTAGAGATTATAACCAACAACTACTAATCCGACCAAACAAGCTATATTAATCATCTGACTCCAAGAGTAACCTGGACATTTCCTCACTGCCAATTAGGCATCTATAGCCCCAATGAAGTTGTCACTGTGATCTCACGAACATTTCTCTACTGCCAGCTAGGCATCCATAGCCCTAAAAGAGTTGTCTGCACACCCACATAATTGCTTGATTTCAACATTTTTCTTTTCTTTTCTTTGATATTCATTTGATATTACTTTTTTTTCTCAATCGTGTAAGCACTGAAGCATACCGTGGGCTTGGAAGCACAGTGGTCATTGAAGTAGATTTAAGATTTTTTGCTTGCCTTGCTTTCATAACAACCATTATATAGTTCAACAGAGGCAATTAGTGTATTTTGTGCAGGATCCAAGACAAGTGTGAGAGGATTCAATAAAGGGTTGAATTCTAAGTCAAGCATGAGTTCAAATAAGGAAACTGCTCCATAGCAACAATAAGAGGCCAATGATGAAGAGTGAATAATTATCCAAAGAACACTAAGAGTGGACAACAAAGTGAACCATTCATTGAACGAGCATGACCACCGCATCAGGAACACAAAGACACCCTCACCAAGACAAAAGCAGCTGAGAAATGAGCAAAACAAATGCAACATGAAGTAGTGAGACAAAAGAAAACCAAAAACAACCTAAACTAACCTATATACAAGTATTTACATGAGTAGCTCAGAAAAGCACTTAAGCTTGGAAGTAATGCTTCAGGTGCTTCCCGTTGATGGGCAATGAGACATCTTCACTAGTTAAGGTCTTGAGGCGAAAAGAATTATCTCCAAGGATTTCAACAACTTGAAAGGGGCCAAGCCAGAGCTTGTCGAATTTGTCATGTCCCCATTTCTTCTCATGGGCCTTGTCTCAGGATAGGACTAGATCAACAATTTTGAAGGCCTTGAATTTGGCTCGTCGATCGAACCATCTTTTGACCATTCCTTGGTGCTTAGCAAAATTTTCAATGGCTTAGTCATGTACTTCTAAGTGTAGTAGCTCAGGTAGGCGAGCTTCTCTTTGATCCCCTTCTTCATAAAAGGTATTAATGAATTGAAAGGTGGAGATTTTTAGGTGAATTAGGAATATTGGCTCTTGGCCATAAACAAGGTGGAATGAGGAATCGCCCAAGGCATCCTTGTGGCGTGTGCGGTCCACCCAAAGGGCGAAGTAGAGTTGGGTATGCCAGTCCTTGAGATTTCTATCAAGTAGTTTTTTTATGACAGTAATCAGGTTTTGTTTGTAGATTCAGCCAGGCCATTTCCCTGAGGATAGTAGTTGGATGAAAACTTAAGGGAAATACCATAATCAAAGGCCCAACTAGTGAATTTAAGTGAAGAAAAGGTTGGAACATTATCACACACTAACACATACATACAACTAAAATGATTTATACTAAAACTTTCAAGAAAGTTAACAACTACCTCTGTTGTGCATTGCCTACATGCAATAGCTTCTGTCCATCTAGTGCAATAGTCAGAGGTAGTTAGAATGTACTTGTGACCCATAGATGATTGTGGGCTTACCAGACCTATGAAGTTGAGACCCCATTGTGTGAACGACCTTACCTCCAAGACTGGTTGTAGTGGGAAAACAACATTCCTTTCTTTGGTTGTGATGATCTAGCAAACATGGCACATGTGAACATGGTTATGAGCATCCTTGAAGACTATCAGTTAATAGTAACCTGCTCGTAGGATTTGATGAGCTGTAGAAGGACTTGAGCCATGTCCAGTGCCAAACTTATCATAGAATTCATTCAACACGCGTGCTACTTCTTCTTCTCTGAGGCACCGAAAGTACACTTCCTCATGATTTATTTTGTACAGGATGGATCCTTGAAGCATGTAACTACTGCTTTTCAGCCTAAGGGCATGCTTTTGAACTCCCTATAAGTGATATGGGCACTTTTTGTTTAGCAAGTAAAAGACGATGTTGTCATACCACTCCCCTGGGGAAATGTCCTCGAGCTGATATTGTTGAACCGTGAGCTCGGGTCCTACTTCAACTGTTGTTTTAGCTATTGTCCAAGTGAGGGATTTTCCTTGTACCAATTTCATCAGCTAAATCTCCATGTCATATTATTTTAGTAGGGTGACCCATTTTGCTCTTCGTTCCCCCAACTTATTTTGCATTAGCAACATCTTCACTATCAGATCAGGGACAATGGCAAAGACCTTGTTTCGCAAGATGTAACGCTTGAACTTCTTAACTTATTAGATGAAAGCATATTCCTATTTCTCCATGCTATGATATCTCAGTTCAACATCTTTTAAGGGAGCACTCATGAAGGAAATAGGGTGCTCATTTCCTTCGTTGTCCTTTTGGGTTAAAATGTTGGCACATGAATGATCTGAAGCAAATGAGTAAATGTAGAATGACTTCAGATAATCAGGGCTAACGAGCATGGGTGCCTCAACAATATCTTTCTTGATTTCTTCAAAGGCCTGCTTTGCCTCTAGGGTCCACTCAATTTTGGCATCCTGCTTCAACATTGCACTGAGCGGCTTGACGATTTCAACAAATCTTGTAATAAATTTGCGAATGAAATTTATCTTTCCAAAGAAAGATTTCAGCTCTTACTTGCTACCCAACAATTGGATTTTCAAGAGGGACTGAATGTGCTTGGGATCTATAGAGATTCCTCATTCTGATATAACATGCCCAAGGAGCTTTCCTTCAGTGAATCCAAAGATGCACTTCTTCGGATTAAGGGAAACCCAAAATTCTCTACACCTTTGAAAAACCTTGCATAGATTGGAGACATGATCACTCCGCTTCTTTGAAAACATGGTCAAATCATCAATGTAGATGATTATGCACTTTCTGATCAGATCTTTGAAGGCTATGTCCATTGCACATTGGAAGGTGGCACCAACATTAATGAGTCCAAATGACATTCTTCTGTAGGAAAAGGTTCCCCACTGGGTGGTGAAGGATTTCTTGTGCCAATATTCATATTGCACCATCACTTGATTGTATCCATAGTATCCATTGAGGAAGGACATCATCTATGATCCATTAACAATCTGCAATACCTCATCCAATGAAGGCACTGGATAGTTGTCCTTCTCTGAAGCTCTGTTCAGATTGTGAAAATCCACACACAATTTGATTTCTCCATTATTTTTCCTAACTAGGACCAAATTAGCCACCCATGTGGAGTGCTTGACAGGAAAAATGATTCTGGTTGACAATAAATTTTGCACCTCCTTGTAGATGATGGGTTCTAGCAGTGCATTGATGGGATGCTGCCATTGTTGGAATGGTTGGACATCCGGTCTAAGAGGAATAGTGTGCGTAATAATGGAGGTATCATAAGTATTCAAATCTTCATAACTCAATGCTACCACATCATGATACTTCCAAAAAGCATCAATAATTCTTGTCTTTTCTTCTAAAATGTAGACTTTACCAATAATTTTTTTTTAACCTCCTCATCTATCCTGAGGTTGTGAGTGTGGCACTGATTGTTGATGGATTCCTTCTTTTCCTACTAATCTTCATCTCAGATCTGATCCAGGTCAAACATCCATTCAAGCTGGACCATACCCCATGGAATTGTATTTTTTTTGAGAATGATGACCCCTTCTATATCCAACTCAGCTTCTTTGGGCTTAGTTTCTTCAATTATTTGGGTAGCAAATACATCAAAATTGGTGATAAATTCTAGGATATGCTTATCATAATTGAACACCTAAAAGTGAGTGACATTGTCTAGTACAGATGGGGTGGATGTAAGCTCAACAGTAAATTGTTTGAGGCCAGACAAAGAAAGTGGTTGAAGCGTGTTGGTTGCTTGAACGAAGGCATCAACAATATGGTTCTGAGAATGAGGGATCAATTGGATGTTGAATGCATCTAGGCTCTCTAAAAGATCCCAAAATCTATGCCTATAGTTTGCCAACCTTCTATCATGACAAGAGTATAATTTCCTAAATTTTTTCACTACCAATTCTGAGTCACCAAACACTTGCAACATTTTAACATTATTTCTCAGAGCCATTAGGAGACCATGTACTAGTGCTTCATATTCTGCTACATTGTTGGTGCAATAAAAATAAATTCTGTGAGTAGCAAAGTAGGTCTTTCCCATGTGGCTTATGAGCTCGAATCCAGCTCCAGCTCCCTGCTTGGACTTGGATCCATCAAAGCATAACTTCCAAAACTTGGAGGGATCTTTAACTTTGGGTCCAATCATACAAGCATCCCTCCTTGGTTTCTTATTTGCATCTTTCACTTTTGGAGTAGAAATAAGCTCATTGTGGTTGATGACAAGTTGTCTAGCTAGGGGCTCCTTTTGAGATACGACTTGTCCTTTGACATGTTCTATTGTTGTTTGACACAAGTAGCAGTCAAATTCAGAGTGGGAAACGTTGTGAACTCTGCACCAGCTAGGGAGCAAGAGCTCTTTGAAGTCTATCCTCACTCCCAGACTAAGTTGATCTTGTATGCAGTTCTCCATGAAGTCTTGAAATCCATCTAATGGTCCTAAATTACCATCTTCGTAGGATTCATCATCTTTTGATTCCACTAACATTTATGTGCTTTGGGGCGCATAGGCTAGGTTGGTTGGAGGATTGCATTGCACCAGGAAGACCTCTGTAGCTAGCTCTTATTCTTGAGGCTCCACTTCTTCCTAATAAGCAAAGGGGAAATAATTTCCTAGCTTTGTTTTAGTAAACAACACCTCATTGGTGTTGTATTATGTGATCATGAATTTCATGTGGGGTTCCTGATCTATTCGAATTTGGTTTGGTAGCCCTTTCCATGACAACCACATATGAGAAAAGTCAGTTGTGAAATACCCATTCAATGCTCAAGTGAAGTCACATCCCAAGATAATTCTGTATGTGTTAGGAATATCTACAACTTTGATGTCGATAACTTGTTGCACCCTTGGGTCTGCAACAACCTGCATGGGGATATGATTGATCTCTCCAATGATGTTTATGTCCGTTTTGTCCAACTGAGTTACTTTTCTTCTTGAAGGTGTGGGTACAATCCCAAGAGGCTTGCA
>VDFB02019102.1:20814-34864 GCA_007258455.2 Sequoia sempervirens | reverse complement strand
ATTCTGCTTCTCCCTAAGTTGCACTTATGGGGGGTGTTGGTGTAATTAATATTTAATTACACATTTCCATAAGTTTACTTAGGATTTATTTAATTCCAAAGTTATAGGTTTTATTCTTATCTTGTTGAGCTATCTTGCTGGTCAAGATAAGATTAGGTTTATGCATCTTGCTTTTATAAAGCAAATTATCTCTTGTAATTATTTTTACTTCGAATATATCAATTTGCACATCTTTTTCAAATCTCTTCTTTTTTCGTTTTTCTCTTCTGTGGAAGGTGATTTTTTCTAGTTTGCAATTAGATCTTGGTTTCTAACACATAGAACTTAGGAAAGGCTGAAGTAGGGATATTTTTGAGGTTGTCAACTTCATTCTAATGGGCAATGGGGAAAGGAAAAGTTGGTTGGTTAGGTCTATTTCTATTTGCATCACCCATGCCTGCCTAATGGACTTCCAAAGCAAAGGGGTTCTCAATTAGATTTTGGTCTTATGAGGAAGCTTCATAATTGGTCAGATCAAGAAATGCATCAACAAAGGGGTGTGGTTCTTCTTCTTCGTCATCTCTTGGTATATTTGGAAGCTCTTCTAGCTAGAATAGATTAGGAATATTAGAAAGGAATCTCCCATAAGCATCTCTTCTCCTTCCTCAATGCATGTAGTATCAACTCAATGTCAAGCAACTCACACAAAGAATTGGCAAAGAATAGGGGGTCATTACTTTCCTAAATGAGGGGTATACTAGGAACAACTTTAGAAAGAATACAACAAGAAAAAATATCAATGACTCCAAAGAACTCTCTAGTTTGACACCATCCCCAACAATGGCACCAAAAATGTTGGCCTCCAACAATGATTTAACAACTAGGCCCTTACAATTGTGATTCAGAGATTGGACATCTAAATTGAATATCCATTTCAATCATCATGAAGGTGCATTTAAATTGTCAACCTAGGGACGTAAACTTGAAATGGTTTAGCATAGTATGTGCACTAGGAATCCAAAGTAGCCATATTCATCCTATAGCTAAGAAAGACAATGATGAAATTAAATTGCTTGGAAAGGAATAACATAAATGTTGAACATCATCCAACAAATACACTAAGCTTAAATGCATGAAAAAAATGAGAATTTGAGAAAACAAAAAGGAAACTACTATGTTTTCTTTGGCTGTAGGAATAGTCACAAAATGGAATTCTAGTGGCTACAGGAACAGTCAGTGCTAGATTCTTAACTAATTACTTAGTAGAAAGTAATAGCTAAACTAAACTAAACTAAAGGAAAAAATGCTCACCAAGTGGGCCCCTTCGATGAGTATCCTCTAAACTAATGTAAACTCAGATGCATGAACTGATAACTTCATTTTATTCATTGGAAAACATGAGTACAATAGAGTAGCATAACTATATTATTGAAAAACTAAGAATGCAAGTACATCATTAAATTGTGCAACCCCTTGAGAAGGAGCATATGACTCTTATTTGTACTACTAAATAACCACCTAGTAGGGCGGTCAACTCCAAAAATAGGAGGAAACCACTTTAGGGAAAGCATAGAAAATGGAGAGGCAGTTACACATGTGCAAAATCTGGTCAAGAAGATTTGTCTTAACACAGATTGAGCACAATAGTAATGCCTACATTTTCTCAACAACAATTATGACCATTTACAAGGTGGTTACATTGTTGATTAGCATGGGGAATCTCTCGTCGTTGAGGGCCTGACCTCCATTGACCTTTGAATGAATTCATTGTTGACTGTTATGGTGCATGACCAACTGACATAATCTTCCTCAATTTAGTGGCCTCTAATTATATCTACATGACAATGTTACTATGCACAATAATTGCATATCTATAACTATCTTAAAGAACATTCATTAATCCACATGTAGAATTAACATAAATAGTCCATATAGCATGTCAATGTCATTAAAGATTTACAAAAACAAGCTTATGCCCAATGTCCATGGTTTTTAGGAAATATCATAAAAATGCCATCATCCAAGTATCAAATTCTATGACAACTACAACAAATAGATTATAAACTCTATCAAAATTCAACCATAAACTAGGGTCATCAATAGGATTGGTAAATATTTGAAAATTTCTATTAGGAGGAGCTACAAACTTATTACCTTCATCATTAACACCTCCAATTATGTTATATGATTACAATCAATGAGGTCTTGCACAATATGTTTAAGACACTTTCAATTATGTTTTGCATCATGTCCATTTTTTTGATGGAAAAGGAAATAGGAATTTGGTCTATAGTTGGGAAGTAAAGGCTTAGTATGATTAGGAGCTCTAACAAGAGGTGTGGATATCAAATTCTTCTCTAAGAGATAGAACATGGTATTATGAAGGGTATCAGGTAGAGGTGTAAACTGTTTGTTTCTATACACAAACAAATATGGTTTTGTTGTCTTTACAGTATCCACTTGGGTGTCAAAATTTTCATTTGATTGAGGAGGATTAAGTTGTAGGAAATCCTTATTTTGTTTCTTGAAAGTTTGGTAGTTGGTTTGAGGTGTGGATTTAGAATTTTAATGACAGCTAGAGGGAGTTTTCACTTCACGGCTACTAACCAAATTTTGACAATCAAGAAGGGTTGTACATAACTATGTGAAGGAAGGAAATCTCAACATCTCAAGCTTAGTTTGGATCTTTTCTTGAAAATTGGAAATAAACATTCTTTGAAGGTTGATATCATGAATATTAATGTTTATTTATGAATAAAGCATTTGATATCACACTATGAAATCTATGACATTTTCATCAACCTTTTGTTTACATGCCATCGAATCAGCTAATGTCATCTTGGGACCCATGTGAATTTACAAACTTATCATGCACCCTACTTACTGCCATCCTAAAAAAATTAGATTCCATCTCATTTGAAAACTTAGGGAACCAATTCCACACATCCAACTTCTTCTGTAGTAGGTTTTCATATTCAGGTTTTACAAAGTGATAATCTCTTTCAATTCTTCCATCCATAAATCCCTCAGTTCTTGGTGGTTAAATTCTTCTAATTTTGCATGAATGTATGTTCTAGTGTCTTCAATGGGTAGAACATTAACAAGAATGTGCAAGAATGCACCCAAGGGGTCCATTTCAAAAAAATTCAAGGAATACCTTCTAAATTTAGGTTGGGGTCTCTCAGAAACTTCTACAATAGTAGGAGTAGCCATTTCTTTTCCTCAAATTTCTTGTAAAGTTGCTTCAAACTAAAACACATAAAGTTCAGATAATAGTAAATACCTTTTCACGCTTTGTCGAAAACAAGGGATTGATACCAATTTCTCTGAATCACTCTTTAACTTTCTTCAGCTCACTCCGCTTCTTCCAATTTTGTAAATGTGATTTAATTCGACTTAGTTTCTCAATTTATGACTTACCAATTTTTCCCTAGTTTTGTATTAAATGCACTCCAACTTCAAAAAGTTAATAAACCCTTTGTAAAATACACTCTAAACCCTAAAATGTTCTACAATTCTTCAACATCTTCAGAATGATGCTTTACACGATATGTCCTTGTATCACTGCTTGACATGTCTTATGTCGGAGGTTTGTTAGATTTCTTAGTCACTACTCTCCCTAAAACCATTGCTAGGTTTAGTTTTTAGAAGTATCTACACCAGATATAGATGCAAATGCATTTGACTCATTCTTATTCTCTGGCTCTCCCTTTTTCTTTCAAATATTCTCCATTTATTTTCTCACTTCATTAGGATCTACCTTGTTTATAGGTTTGTTATTTTGTTCTAGATCAGGGTTCTTCTTAATTTTGCTTAAGCATAATTTTGAAATGTGTCCTAGTTTATTGTAGGTGTAGCACACAACATGTTTCTAACCAAATTGATTTGGATTTATCCTTGATCTGCACTAATAAGCTTTATGTTCAAAAGCATAGCATATATATCAATAGCCTTGAAAAGATTGAGTCATTCTACCAGTATTGAATATATTCATCATTGTATGAATTCTACACTCAGTAGCTCTATGCCCAAATTATTGCAAGCATAACATTTTAAGGGAAATAATCCAATATTCTGATTCATTCTACTTCTACATATAGTTTCCCTATGAACAATTTTATTGCATGAGAAACACATTCCATTGGAAGATGGGTACGTTTGAGCATTAGGTTCTTGAATAGGAATCTTTCTGGTATTTCTTGTATGATTCTTCATATTCCTTCCATTGCTTTGATTCTTCCTTTGACTGTTCACTTTGTTTGAAACCTGATTTTCCTTTGAACTTTGTTCATCTTCAAGTCCTAGACCACATTTATCCTTAGCTAGTTACTAAAATGCAATCAACTCATCAAGCTCTGTAGTACTTGTCTTAATTTTTTCTTCATGAGATCTTTCTTTCTCCAAGTTAGATCTTAGAGTTACCACTTCTTGTTCAATCTTTTTGCATTCATTAATTTTTCTTTGGATTTTGGATTTCTGACATTCTTCAATTCTTTTCTTTTCTTCCACTTGGAGCTTTAGTCTAGTGATGTCTTCATTAGCCTTCTTTAGCTAATCACTGAATTCTCTATGCCTTTCTTTGAAATTCTTGATTTTCCCTCTTATATTTTTTATGCATTCATTTGCTTCTTTCAAGTTTTTCTTCAAACACTCTTTCTCATCTTCACTTTTATCTAGATCTTCAAGAGTAGCCAGTTGCAAAGATCTCTTCCAGTGGAACATGGTACATTTTATCAACCATGTGTTCAAACTTCAAGATATTTCTTTAGATGATAAGCTTCACAAAATGAACCAAGCTCTGATACCAATTGTTGAACCCATAGAATACTAAGAGGGGGGTGAATCAATATTCTTCTAAACCAATTGACTGCTAACCATCCAATTATTACAATATATCTTGCTGTAGTAGTAAATAAAATATTGGAAATGAATATAACATCACACAAATCATAGAAACTTACATGGAAAACCCAAAGTGGGAAAAACCACAGAGAGGATTAACTCACAATATTTACAAAATATTAGATGGCACACTGTCAAGACAAAGTTTCCTTGAAGGGTTCACAGTCGAAGTACAAAAGATATGGATTATTGCCAGAATAGAGAAAGATATGGTTGACTGCCAAGAATGTGAATTGAGAGGAATACACCTTTTGAGTGTTGAGTACAATTCCAATTAAGGTCAAGAAAACAAAAGTTCTACACTAGTTTGTAGAAACATAGCAACTATCAACAGCTTCACAATATTACACTGTTGTGTATATTCACACTATAACACCTTTGCTCTCTATCTCACCAATATATGGATGTTCCATATATATATACTCAATTTCTTTTTCATACATCAATTAGGTCAACCTAATTAGATGTAGGAAACTTAACTAAAAGTTTCTTGTCAGCCTCAAAACAAAAATTTCTTTGGTGCTAAAAACCAAGAATGCAAGAAACAATTTAGGTCAGCCCGGACCTAAAAAAAATCCTTCATGAACCGTGCATGTCATGTACAAGTCAGACAAAAGAGAAATATACCAAAACTATAAGCCAAACTTCTACCACTTAAACCTTCCAACTTATCCAACTAAAATTATTGATTCCTTGATCATGAATGCACTTGAGACCTTTGAAAAACATATCAAAATTATATGAGATGACATATACTTCAAAGTGATTTCAAACCAAATTACAAGATCGATGTAGCATAGACATAGTTTACCTGATGGGTAGATACTCAATTACCAAACAATGTTGGCATCAATGACAACAAAGACAACAAACTTGAAGGTATCCTTCATTCTTTAAACAACTAATACACAAAAAACTTTGTAAACCTTATATGTCAATATTTTGTTACTTGCAAATTGCAAACCACTTATCTATATGAAGTGAATTTTTGAAATAAGTTGCTACTAATATCCATAAACAACATATTATAATCACAAAGGTAAATCTCAAGGGGAAAAATAATGCAGACAAAATTATTGGAGGGATCTAGGTACTGAAATTGTTGGTATAGACACTGAGCAAAAGTATGTGAATGTTCCTATTTGTGGATCAAACCCTCTTGAAAAATATATCTTCTACAATCATCGTTCATACTATTTTGACATCTACACAATGTAGTTTTTACATGAATTCCAACTCATTAATGACAACCTTCTTCATTCTTTCAACAATCTCACCCTTTATCATTGATAAAAGAATTTTAAAAAATTGAAACATGCATGCAAAAATAGAAATGGTCAACCTGAATATGTTGACCCCTGAAGCTTCTGAAGAACAGCTTGCCAAGTAGATTTAACTTCTTCCTAGTTCTTTGTTACTACAAGCATCCTATGCTGAGATTCAAGCTCCATCAATGTTTCTTCTCCTTCTTCCACAGTACTAGGGGTAATATTTAGCTTTGAGATTCTACTAATACTGGCAAAAGAACTTGAGATATAGTTATGTGCTTTTTTTCTATCGAGTCCCTTAATTTCCCAAGCTACTTGATAATCTCTTCCTTCTAGCATTGACAGGTGAAGAATCTATCATGCAAGTCCACTATACTAGTCCAAGTTTGATCATTTTTGTCTAGGGTTAGGTCATAGACACTTGAAGCATTAGTTATCTAGGACTCAATTGAGTCTATTTCATCTATTATTCCTTGTGTACCTTATGGCCACTTCGTGTAGTGCAAATTTTTTTTTTTTGCATCTTCTTCACAAACTTGTACTTCCTTCAAACATTCTTGAATTTTGGTAATATGTGTAGATGCACATTTCTCCATAATGTCCATCAAATTATTCTTTGATATCCTTGTCTTAACCTTTGTTTGCACTTGACCCTTCATTTTGAAGGCATATTCCTTAAAGGAATCAATTAGTAATTTAAAATTTTCCATAATAGACAAAGATGTATCAATATTAGTTCTTGGTGTAATCTCCTCCAATGTCTTGATGGCTTCATCCATCATTTCACCACTCCTTTGGTGAGTATCAATGATTTCTTTTCTAGCTGATGCATGAAACACATCACCTAGCAACAACTTATGAGTGGGAGATATCTTGTTTAGATCAACATTGTCCTACTACATGGGAAACTACAACAATTGAGAAGAGACAACTGGGTATGTGTAGGATCATGACGGGGCAAAAAGTGGCAATATGATGGGTTTTTGTAGGGTATGTGGCTGATGAATTTTTTTTACCCAAAATTGATGAAATGAAAAGGGTTTTTAAAGGAGATTCTCAGCTTTCCACCAATATAAATTGTAATTTTACTTTGAATTTAATAAATCACTCATTATGTATTCTCTATTTGAATTAGAACTACAAAGTCTTCGATTGATAGGTTGATTGAAAAAAAAATCTATAACTTTCAAATGGTATCACATTTTTGAATCAAACATATACATTCTATAGCTTGATACTATAGGATTAAAAATGAATTTTATGAAGTTTTGACCAAGTTATATGGGTAGACATTACGTTTTTTTATTTTTAAAAAGTTGTAATAAAAATTCATAATTAATTATTTACTGGAAAAATTACAAAAGTATGCATCATTAATCTGGACACGCATTCTCTATTTATATCTAAAATTCTTAAGTACAAAAATATTATCATTTTATTGTGGTTAGGTTGGTTAGACAGACACTACTCTTATTTTTCTTTGCAATTTGCATCAGCTCATTGAAATTTCCCCAATTTTTTCACCAAATAGATTTTTTTAAAAATAAACCTAGTAGTTTAGGAAACTACATTCAATCTCCATAGAAATTTTTTCTTACATATTTTAAATAATATAGATAATCGACCAAATTCCTCTACTAAGTTGTCTAACTCATTTTTCAATTTTGCTACTCTATGGCCTTTTTCCACTTTATGATCCCTGCAGACATACCTAAATTAGGTGGAACTTTAACTGCTTAGACAATAGACCTTTTAGAGGATTAGTAGAGGATGATTCACTAGAGAGCTTAGGTAATTCCTCATATTTATCTACTTCTTCATTCTTTTCGGTATTAGTACATCCTCTTCTTCATCAAAGGCCTTATCTTTATCTTTGTCTCATCTTCCTTTTCCTCTTCATCTCCTTTGGAATTTTCCTTCTCTCCTTGTTCAATCTCTTCATTTTTATCTTCTTCTCCGTACTTTTCACCATCATTCGCTCTTTCCTAATTCTCTTCATATCTTTGCTCATTAGTTGCATCATACTTTTCACCTTCATCAATGCTCTATTCTATATCTACTAGAGGAGAAAATATATTCGGGTTTCCTTGATCTATAGTAGTATGTGTCATTGAAGGAATAAGAGTGTCATCCTTTGTGGTTTCCTCTTCAATCACAATTTCTCCTTTAGGAGTAGTCTCATCTTTAGCATTTCCTTACATAGGTTCATCCGTATCTGGAGGAGTATTGTCAATGTTTTCCTTGACATCAGTAAATCCAATATTTTCATTTACCAAATACTGTTATTTACTAGTGGAGGCAAGGGGAATCATGCCATACTTTTGAGCTATGTTAGTAATATTTTTCTTTATTTTCTTTTGCATTTTTAAAAATTGATCCTATTCTCTTCCCATGAGAATTACGACCCTTTGTTTTGTTCTGAATTCTTTGCTAAAGACTTTGGCCAATGTAGCCTTGTTAGCATCAAATAAGGAGAATCCAATTTTCTCCACAACATCTACTTTAAGCTTCTCTTTCTTTTTCAAGTCCCAAACCACCTTAGTCTTTAGATTCTTTCTGACTTACAATCAACTTATTAAGCATTGTAGAAGTTGTCTTGAATTTATCCTCATGACTTATTGGTTTCTCCAGATATGATCTCATATTTATCACTTCTTGTCCAAGCCTTGTGCATTCATCAGGTTTTCTTTTTACCATTGCATTCAAAAATTCCTCAATACTTTTCTTTTTTTCCACTTGCACTTTTAGTCTAATGATGTTGTCATTTTCTTGTTTCAGTTGTTCATTGACCTCTTATTCCTTTATATGAACTTCTTAATTTTCTCTCGCAAATTCTTGATGCAGTCATTTGCTTCTTAATATTTTCCTCCAAATATTTTTTTCATCTTCAATTTTTTCAAGATCGTCAAGAGCAACTTTGAGTTCTCCATATTTGTCAAGCATGCAATCTTCTTTTGTGTATCCAATAGTAGGAATCTCTTCCAGAGGAATAGGAAACTTTCTATCAGTCTTGTGTTCAATCTCCAAGATCTTCCAAAAGCTTTCAAGCTTCCTCTAAGGGACCAAGATCTGATACCAATTGATGAACACTTGGAATACTAAGAGGGGGTGGGTGAATCAGTATTCTATTAAACCATCAAATCATTAACCATCCAATTATGAAGTCATACTTAACTGCAACAAGAAATGAAAGTATGAAACACCCATAACACATGAACATTAGGATTTTTACATGGAAAACCCAAAGTGGGAAAAACCATGGTGAGTATTAGCTCACAGTATATTATAACTAGTTATAAGATATTATAGAAAGGCTCATTGCCTGGTGGACACACTATCCAAGTCAACTCACTATTCATAGAGAAAAGAAAGATAGAAAGAAGTGGCTTTACAACCAAGATTTGAACTAATACAAAGTGCATCTAAAATATGCTAGATTTAGTCCCTTTGAAGCTGAAAATACTAACTTAATGCACTTTATCGAATAGAATATAAATCTTTGTTCTGGTTTACATTCACACACCTCTTCTAATTCTCATTACTTATTCATTCAACTCTACTAAATTTGACATCATTCCTTGCATTTGGATCATGTACACATCTAAAACCAATATCCAAAATCTTAGAACAACCTTGTATATATATCAAACTTCTTTGCAAACATCAATTAGGTTGGCCTAATTAGATGTATACCTAAATCATACAAAAATGTGCCTTATCAACAACTTTGATTCAAATACAAAATTCCTTCACACCCAAAAATATGTAATAAAGGCCGACATGGACCTACAATAGTTCCTTCTTACATTCACATTGCATATTTAATCTTTGCAACTCTTTAAATACATTAGGCCAGCCAAGCATAGGACCTAAGAGCAAAATGCATCAACTCTTCATCACTATAGGACACATGGACCTCAAAATACCATACCAACTAAAAAACACAATACATAGAAATGTGTTAACATTCTCCCAAAATAGCAAGGTCTAACTCAAATTTGAGGAGTGTGGACCGGATAAGTCATAGTCAATACACAAAAAACCATGTAAACCTTATCTACTGATCTTCTGTTATTTCAACTTACAAACCACTTATCTGGATCAAGTGAATTTCTGAAATAAGATTCTATTGATGTCTATAAACAACATATTATAATCATGAAATTAAATATCAAGGGGAGAACAAATGCGAACAAAATTACCGAAGGGATCTATGTACTAAAATTGATGGTTTGACTATTCCTATTTGTGGATCAAACCCTCTTGAAAAATATCTCTTCTATAATCATCCTTCATACTATTTTGACATTTTAGTGGGAGCACACAAGATACTATGTTATAATTTTCTAACAAAAACACAGGAACTTTGTGTTCTCCACCTATTTGAACTTATTAATTCCATCATTAAAAAAAAAAAAAACATAGTATTTTACAAGATAGATTATGAGTACTACAAATCGTGTTCTTGTTACATATTAAAATTTTGAGCATGGCTATCATGAATTTCTCATCCAAGATCACTTTTTATTGATTTAAAAAGTTACCACTGTTGACCCCATTTCCATGCACACACTAAAAGATATATGGCAGACTATTATATTAAATTTGGATCCCCCCTCAATACATATGTGGGCTTATTTACTCCACTTTCTCACATATCCTTAAACATTTGAATTATCTAAACCCTATCTCTACATATTTCCACATATTAAAATTCCTATTATCCCTAATTTTGACATACATGATTCCTACCTCATTACCTATAAAATTTGAAGTTACAAAAATATCAACTTCCACCATTTTCTACTAGTCATTGGGAGCCAAATAGCACACACTTTTTGATAATTTATTTTTTCATGGTATTTGGAGGCATTCATTTGAATATAAATTTATATGTTAGAATTATATTATAATTATGTTCATTCCTAAATCATACCATGATCACAATTAAAAGAACAATTCAATAAGTGAACCAAACAAAATAAAATTTACTCGAGTCTTCACCTATGATATTTGTATAATTGCCTAATTTTTTCTAGTATTTAGTGTGATCATAAAATTAATCTCTCTCAAGGGTTTATCAAGGAAAAACTCCCCTAGAATCATGTAGCCTTCTTAAGCTATGTTCAAATTTGGTCATTCATTGATAACCAAAAAGAAGATGAGAATCTAGCAAATAGAGAGAAAAAGTATGCAACAAGTAGGAAAAAATATATGGATCATAAAATATATGTATGCATGTGGAAATTACATAGACCTGTAGATTTGATTAAGAAATAGAAAGATCTAAACACATGATTCCAGATAGTGAACACGCCTAGATTTCTTTCTTACATTAGAATGATTGATATCTACCAACCATTATAGTTTATCATATTCATCAATACTAGAGCTAATTATTGTTAGATCCACCATATTTCATTTTGTAACTTATCATTTAATTAATTTAGCTTAATATATGTTGAGTTGTATGTATCTTGTTAGAGTAGCCTAGTTTAATATTAGGGAAAGGTTATTTTCCTTACAATATTGTACATATGAAATTTTTCTACATAGCAAATTTCTCATTATTTTAGCTTATACACTCTTAGTTTCTTTATTTAAAAATAATTTAAAATTTTATGATTGGTCAACACACAAACAACAAACATCCCACAAAGTTTCACACACTTTGTCTTATTTATGCCTAAACATCCCAAATCCATTTTAGCTTTCATCATTCAACTTCCTTTTCTACTACTACACCCATAATAGTTTCCCCTAAGAACAACCACATGTGATGTTCCAAATCTATTTTTTTATACATTACAATGCTTGTGTTTTTACTCTAGTTTGTATCTATATCCCTCTTTTTCCAAAAAAATATTATAATTCATAATGAAGATTATAATTAAACTACGGGGTAACTGCATACACATATATGACAATACAAGTAGTATAAATAGATAGGTTCATGGACACATAAAAATCATACTTAGAATATATAAAAGAAGGAATTTTAACTCTAGCTCAATATCTTAACATATTTTGTATCCATTAAATGAAATAAACCTCTTTTTTATTTTCGGGAGGAATGATGAATATTCATTAGGGTGCAATTTTTAAAACATAAAAAAAATTAAATTATACTAATTTATTAAATTCACCTTTAATTGTTATCCTATTAGTTGTTAGGAGGTTTTTCTAACTTAGCTTTTAGTTTTTGTCTTCCAATTTTCATCTCATATTGATATTTGTAGGACATGTTCTAAATTTGGTTTGGTATAATACATGACTTTATATATTTTTATTTCGTTTACTTCAAATTAATAAAGTCCATATTGTTTTTGTCAATATTTTTCTCTCCATTTGAAATTTTTATTCAACTACTATGTAGCTTTCATTTATATCACAATTCAAGAAATAATGGTTCACTGAATACATTGAGTAATGGTTGGTCCCCTCAACTATAAAGACAAGAACACAACATCTAAATCAAAATAAATTGATTTCTTCATAAAATGATCATCCAAACCCAGTAAAATGTGGAAGAAAAATTCTTGCTTTCTTAGTAAGGAAGAAATTGAAAATAAGCTAGGAGGAATCATACAACAATTACTTGCAATAGCTACATGTTATAGGATGTCAAAAGATGAGAAGTGTGAGGGAAGAAACAATTTGATTAACTTATAAAACTAATATAAATAGTTCATCATAAAGAGAAATACATAACTATCATATTTTATGAATTTTACGGGAGTATTTATATGGGTTGAAGCAAACAAAAGGTATTCTAGCTACATAATAAGGAATCAATCTTATTTTTAGAGATTAGATGCTAATGTGAGGAACAATATTATGAGCAATTTTTGAGGTAGGTGCTAAAATAGAAGACATAAGACACCATGTTTGTAAATTTAACGTACTGGTAAAGAGATGAGACTAGTTCATATGAGAATGATTTCAAATTAATAATGCAAGTGTGGAGGTGCCGACTATAGGAAGAGTTCATAGTTGCATAATAATGTACTCAAAAGGATTGAAATCTTCTCAAAGGATGAAGATATTTTTAAGATAGAGAAAACAACTTGAATGGAGTTCTTGGCTATTGTACACTAGAGAAATAAGGCTTCATGAATTATCTAAGAAATTATTTTGTTGTCATCTTTGTGAGAGTAAAATAGTTATATTTAATTATTTATTTTACTTTATGTATTAAGCCATTTTAGGTGGCAATGTGTCACTTGAAGATCTACTTGAACTCTTCAAGGTGTCTAACATTTCTCAATTGTCATGTGGTGGAGCATTGTTGCCACCTTGAGTTGAGCACTCCTACAATGACTCAAACTCATCATCCTATGTGTACATCTTCATCATTAAGGACTCCATCCAATTTCATCATCCAGCTTTTGCATTTCATTCTTTGTTTCTCAATCTCATAGACTTATTAATACTAGCATTCAGGTAGAGATCTTGACAATACTAACATGATATCAGAGCTATTTTTACAGTTGGATGTTGATTTGTGTATCTGTGAGTTTTTTTTAGTGGTGCATGCAAATTGTTTGGCTTGTGTTTGTTTGGGTCTTAAAACATGTGCAAAGGATATTTGATCTACGTCTTTTGATGTCTAAATATTTGTATTGAAGGCCGAATCGTCTATGTTTGAAACTCTAATCTGCACATGTAACATAGCATCGAAAAGAGGCCGCCTAAGGAGGCAGAGGCTTATCGAAGATTTGTATATTATACTCGTTGATCTGTAAAGGACTGCGAAGGCATCGATCTGCTACTTAAAGTGATTTTTTTGTGTCTATTGCATCTGCGCAACAGGGCTGGGTAGTACTAGTTTCTCCTTGTGAGCGTTTGAATTCACTCTCATCGAGTGAGCTTCAATTAGCATGTGCAAGGATATATGAGCC
>VDFB02019102.1:0-19477 GCA_007258455.2 Sequoia sempervirens | reverse complement strand
ATTGTTATATGCACTAAAACATATAAACTACCGAAATTCAAGGGGGATCAAAATCATAATCAAGTGGGTTATCTTGCGTGTTATTTTGCAAAATGAACATAATCCAAACTCCAATTAACTTCTATGAATGGAAGCAATCTTATAGAGATAAAACCCAAGAAACTAGGATTACATCATGTCATTGTGGGTTTGGACCCTGAATCTACAAGAGCAACTAAAAAATGAAAATGACATAATTAAAATGACATAAGCCTATGGAACATTGTGTTAGAACTGTGAAATTTTGAAAATTTTATGGCTGTCTATACTCATTAGTTTTCGAAGAAGCCCATACCATAAGTACAATAATCCACTTTGTATAACATATTTTCCCATGTTCTAGTTAGTTTTTTATCATTTGGTCCTAAAGAATTCACCTAGCCCTGAGCATTTGAATGTATATATCATATCGGCATAAGATGATGCAGGTCTCACCGATCCAAAAAGATTATATTGTACAAATGCATATCTTTTTCAGTATATCAGTGAGAGATTGGGAATGCCATCTTGATAAGATCTCACTTGAGGATACATGTCAGGAGGATGCAGTTCAAAGTCTCAATGACAAAAGGATCGTATTGGCAAGATAACAATCATTGGGATAAGTCATATCGAGCTTATATGTGTCTTACCGATCAAAGCACAAAGAGATATATCAGCTAGACTTGAGCCATTAGAGTGAAGTCCCAAAACATTCATCTGGTCTTGCCGACAAAGAAAAGGAGGATTTTGTCGATGTTATTAGGATGAGTTCAAGAAGTCCTGCTGACCCCCTATGTCACACCGACATGATTACATTGGTAAGGACTTAGTGATATGTTTGGAGGGAATATTCATTGGCGAGATAGACTTTAGCAGTGAGAGATAAGAAGGTCATACCGAGTGTGGTTCCATCGGCAAGAAAATCGTTATGTCTTAGCAATCAAAACAACCAAAGGAAATATCTCGGCAAGATACGAGTAATCTGAGGAACATCTACCCAACTTGCAAAGTCACATCAATAGGTTTGCATCGGTGGGAGTCATAGCGATATACTTAAGGCTAAAGGGAGAGAACTCTCAAGGAGAATTATAACGCTGGTGAAGCTACATGACATCTTAGTGATACAAAATAACTACAAGCAAACAACTGAATTGATTTTGTCAGATTTAACAAACTAGTGACACTTCAGTTCTAGATTTAACCCAATAATCAAAGAAATAGAAAAAGAGTAAGGGTTTCAAAGAGATTTATAAATTTAGTACTACTCCTAAGATTGACAATGAAAGTAGCCAACACTCAGAATGGACCAATCCCTCAAAACCGATCTCTACTTGACCCAAATAAATCTGCAATCTTCTAAAATCAGTGCAATCTTATAAGGCTCTTAAGATTTTCAAACCATGAACATGCATTCAAATAACCCTATTGCAGTTAAAATGAAAAACATTCATGATTGAACTAAGCACAAGGAATATAAAGTCCAGACTAACTTTGCAAAGCAACTAATAATTAGTTGGTTGCGAAAAGTATGGACTGAAGGATTGCTGCAACATTCGAGTATCAAACTACCAACATTATTGAACCAAATTTAATCTAAATATTAACCTCCTCAAAGCAATTTTAAAGATGGAAAACAAGAACCATGCAAGACAAGAGAATACGAGTATGGCACCAAATCACAATGACATTACTTATATTCGAATTATCCACTGTAGCAACAATTCTGGCTTTCTGTTACAATATATGCTTGAGAGCAACTACTTGCTAATTTTAATCTACTTCTAACTGGATTTGTTCTACTTTCTAGCTACAAATTCTAACCTTCTAACTATTTTCTAACCATCTAACCTTTTACAAATGAGGTGACATGCCCATTATATAGAATTCCCCAGAAAACACCAGCTAGGCAAAGGGTTTTGCAGCAATAACTCAGCACAACTACCCAGCCAAGAGAGTCTTTGAAATAGGTCAAATAGACATTAAATGAACATCCCGTCCAAGTCAGCCTGAAATCCGTAGCTCAGATGATGCCCGGGAAGATAATAGAGAAGCACAAATCGCGCTGCAGCCTATCATTAGCTCCCTTCCCTATTATCTTTGTTTTGGTCTGGCTCTTCGTGTACTTTCAAGAACGTCCCATCTAGGCCAACGACTAGTGGCAAGGGTAAAACCCTAAGTCATCTTTTGATGGATGCAATCTCTTCTCTTGAGTGCCTAACTGACTTATCCCAATCTATCTTGTACGTTAGGTATTTGACAATAACTGCAAGGTAGGTGGCCGCATCATCTAACGAGTGTTCAGCAATAGAGCCATCATCAAGTGGCGCATAAACATCCTACCACCATTCCCTCAATTATTCTAGGCTCAAGTACATGGGCACAATCCTCCTTCTTCCTATCATGATTCCAAAGAAGGCAATGGATCTATAATATACACCACTCATGGTGTCATCAATCTGCTTTCTTTTTTTATAAACCTTCTTCAACACCCTCTGCCTAACCTATAGTAACTTTGTTCTTAGGGATATTGCTCTTGATGACCAACAAATATTCTCTACATCAGACAATGAGGAACCAACTGCTGCTTTGCTTGATTCAGCCTGCACTCAACATGAAAACCATAGTAAAAACTACATGAAAGCAAGGTTAATCCATAAAAACAACGTTAGAATGCATCTCATATAGTCAAGGTGTTATTAAAATTCATATAAAATGACCCCAACAAATTTCGGGTTTCAAGACCATCTATGGAATCTGAGCCAAAGAGGAATTTCGAGAAATTCTAGACCGATTGGATTCCAACAGAATAACTAGGAAATGCCTACTTAATCATCAAACTTGATCATTTTTCATTGATAAATTCACATGGGAGATCCAAATATGACATGAAATAATCATCAAATGCATCATGAATGGTAAACAGATCCAACTATCTCATGCTCCTTTATGTTTCATCGACTTTTGGGAAAATTCGCAAGAGACAGATTCCCACGAAGAATGAGACAAAGAGCAGTTTTAGGAAATCAGGGAGATGGCAGATTTTAGAGAAATCTGGGCTCGACAAAAATCCACGGATAAGGCAAGACTTTGGACCAAACGATGCAAAAGTATATCTCTCAGCCAGAAAAAGTTTATTTAGAATAAGGTCACACCGAGGGGGGCATGTCTTGCCAAATGTCGATGAGGTAAGTCATGTCAATGAGAGATTCCTTTGGTATAAAGTCACAGCGAATCCCCTTGTCCCACTGACTATCATAGTTTAAGTAATCATTTTGGCCAGATAAATTTATCTATGTGATGTCTTAGCAAGTCTGCAAAGTCTTGCCAAATGCACATGCAGTAATCTTGTCGATATAACCTGAGGGGTCGGGGAAGGGTCTTGGCGAGTCATTTGTCTTGCCGACTTCAAAGCTCAAACAAACACTTCGGTGTAACAAAGTTTGCGGTAGGATGTCCCAGCGAAGGCGAAGTGCCCCACCGATAGTACTCAACAGATTTTCGGTGTGAGCAAGATATGGTCACCATGAACGAACATGGATCTAGGAGGGTTTCTCAGTGTAACGTCCTGCCAAAGAGAGGGAGCCTTAGCAAAAGCAAAGTGTTCGGCAAGATGAAAGGAGCCCGCTATGAGCTCTTGGTGATGAGGTTTGTCTTGTCGATAGAAAGACTTCAACATGAGTATTACAGGGTCCTGACGACCAAATACGAACCTAAGAAGACTTTTTTCAGTGAGACACAGAATGACCTACATGACATCTCACCGACCTTGAAGGATTATAGCGGCTAAAAGAACAGAGCTCGATGAAAGCTAGAGGTGCTCGGTGGGAGGTCTCGCTAAAGGACGAATGTCCTGGCGAAGCAAATGAATATCGGTAAAGCTACTAGATCCCGCCATGACCTCTTGGTGACAAGGACTAGTCTTGGCGAAAGTGAATATGAACAAGCATGTCAATGAGACATCTCCTCATGGGGTGAGGTCTCGGTGAAAGAAAAGGTCTCACTGATTGATACGCATAAAATATTTCATCGGTGTAAAAACAATAGTGTCATGGCAATTCAACATGAACCTAGGAAGACCACCTCAGCGAACCATAGGGTGATTGATATGACATCTCAGCGACTTTGAAGGGTCACAGTGAAGAAATTTCAGAAGGGATGGATTATCCCAAATTTCTTCGAGACACAGAACCAACGTAGAATTTCAACAATTTAACTTAGGAAAAGTTAGGGATGGACCTTTCCTAGATTTTCTTTTGCGTTTCAAGCTTTTTTTACGACGACATAACTTGAAATGACATTGCCCCCAATTTGAAACCTTATTCACCTGCCATGAGCACACAGTCAAGCCCAGAATTTAATTGTTTCCACTGTTAAGTCATCACTAGCGTTTACTAATTACTCTTGGGAAAGATTCATTAAAATGCAGATGGACACATGAACTCAAAACTCACCTGGGAGATGACAAAGGATGCAATACTGAACAACCCTAGCATGAAATAATCTAAGAGACTCGGAAACCAAGTTAGATACACCCCTCAAAGCATGCACAAAACCATCAACACAATCAACAGGACAGCCAAAGAAGGAATTTTGGGAAGCCAATGATAGGGCGGAATCCAGGAAAATCTGAACCACGCAGGAATTCGTGAATACTAAAAATTCCTGAAAAATAAGGGTCCAGCCAGAGTCCAAGCAGGATTCGGGAAATTCCGACCAGGGTGAAAAATCCCGAATCAAGGAAAAAGTCTGAAATTCATCCAAAACTCAAGATTTTCAATGAGTAACCTAGGGGGAAATACCTAGGAATTCAAAATAACCATTTAAGCACATGCCTAGGTAAGAAAAAACCTCAAAAGAGAGGGCCAAAACACCAAAACTGAAGTGAAAGAGGGTCCCTACTTCCAGCGAGGCGTGTGCAAAAACTACACAACAAATGGTGACTTTTGCTGGGAAAATGCTCTAGAGCATTTGATGATGAATAGGAATTGAGAACCCAGAATCTCTGGTTTCAATCTCACCATCAAACAAACAAGTCAAAATGCAAGATTTAAAGAACAAGAACCAAAGGATAGACCAAATCCTCCACAAACTAAAAATCCAATTGTGTTCTCATGAGTTCATTTCCCTCCTTAAGTTACTACTGAAACCAAGTTCAGTCAAGCTAGGCTACGTAAGGATTCTAACTTCAAAAGCAACCTAGATAGGGCCTCGCTACTAGTTAGGCATCCATAGCCCCGATTAGGTTATCGTTGTGACCCTCCTAAACATAGCTCTACTACCAGTCAGGCATCCATAGCCCCGGTAGAGATATTTAGGTATCCCTACTAAGTCAAATTTATTCTTTTTATTTTCAATATTTCTCTTTCCTTTCAACTTGTGAACAATTAAGTTCACACTCAAGGCTGAGAACCACAGTGGCGTTGAACCAGTAATAGGATTTTTCACTTGACAAGACTTCACAAGGATTCCTATAGTGACACCAGGATTCTTAAGGTATATGACGGATATTAGATTTTTAGAGTACTTCAAATTCAAGTCAAATCCCATGACTCAATCTTCTATAAATATGACATTAAAACTGTTGGCAACAGCAAAAATTTCAACCATCCTTTCAAGATGCAAGACTAAAGTTGACCTAAAGAAATAGTTAGAACAATTCCAGAGAAGGCAGACTTTCCATACAGGTGCAACACATCCAGACGAAAATAGAGAAACCCTCAAAATAAGAGTAGAGCAAAACAAAACAAAAGCAAAAGCAAACCAAAAGCAACCCAGAAAGGGAAACCTAATCTAAAGAAATCTATCCTAACTATGTACAAAAGACTCATAACCATTCATCATCAAACAAGGTGAACGGAGACCCACCCCTACTTGACTCTTTAGGGCATGAATAAGCAACAAGGTGATGGTAATAGTCCTCAAGAATGCAAATTCGTCTTTATATTTAGCAAAATAAACCTCAAAAAATATATCATTCAAACTCAACCTCATAGTCAGGGATAATCAATAACTGGGGTGACTCATTAGGACCATGATTAATCCATATGCAAGTTGCCTCTCCTAGACCTCCATAATCAAATTGATAAGACTCAGAATTTTTAGTAAAGAAAGAAACAACCTGATTTTGTATTGTTGTAGATTGAATGTGGTATCCAGCATCCTACACTTGTAAAAGGTTGATATCTATGTCATTAGGAGGTCTCCACTGATGGTGCAATATCCCTCCTTCTTCCTAAGGGAACAATGTTGAAAATGTAAAAGCCTCATCATGCATAGTAACCTCCTCATCATGATGTTCTTCGGGAGGTTTCACATACTGATCTTCAAGCACATTTTTACTAAATTCCCCTCCTATTGGCATTTTTTCTAGTTCTGGATTGTGACTGCTCAGAATATCAACTCTTTCATTACGTTCTTATTCACACCTTATAGGACATTCGTCAGCAGGTTGTTGAAATTCTTTCATTGGACTAAACTTGCTCCCTGAAATTTGATGTATATCCTCTGTATGATCCAACAACCATACTTGCTCTTGTACCTCCTTCATTGATTCTACCAAAGTTTTAGCACTACTAGACTTATGGATAGGCATATCATGTAACATGAGGATTTCCTCAGTCTCCCATCTCTGAGGGTCAACTGTCAATACATAATTTCCCAGGCTTGTTTCAGACAGGAATACCTCCTTAGAAGTATTTGCATTGATATGGGCTGAAGTATTCTTTTGTTCAGTAAGCATACCCTTTTCAAGAGACCCTAGTACTACACCCCTAATGGTAGGATCCTTTAACAACTCATGAACATAGAGACTTACCTTGACTTTCTTGAGTTCTTTGACCACATACTCCCCTATTTGCTATGTATTCATGGTAGAATAGTTTCCCTTAGAGCTATCTATCAAGTCATCTGTGCTACTTCCAAGGCTTCCTCCTTTATTAGCATCAAACTGTCCTCCATTTATGAAATACTGAGTAGACACATGATGAACTACTTGAACTTTTTCAGTTGTATATTCTTCTTCATCTGGTGGGCCATTATCATTCTCCTCATTACCTCCAAAGGATTGAGCTATAGATTCTTCACTGTATGCATGCCCTGTTTCAACACCTTTATCATGTTCTTCTTCTGGTTCATTCTCTTCACTTATTGGAAATGGGACATCATTCACCACCATGACTGATATGTCATAAGGACTAGACGACACTATCTCTAGCCCACTCAAACTACAGCTGGCATGTTGAACCTTCAGTTGGAAAATGGACACAACAGCCTGGAATTCTTGATAGTCTAACTCAGAATTGATTAGTATTATGAAGCCTACACCATCCTGAAAGAGTTTTTTTTTCCAAATTAAATTTACTAGATTTCTCCTGATTATTTGGCTGATCCAGAGAAGTTAGGGCTTCTCCATTATTCTGAAGTGGTTGCTGCCTTCCATGACTTCTATCAAGATACTATTCTTTGTCAAAGTTCTGCCCTTGAGCCTGCATCATACCCATGTTGCTTTGATCATAATTGGATTGAATCCCCCTTTGGGTTACATGGGATTGACTATTCTAGTGCCTTAGGTAAGTGACTTCAGTGTTCAGCCTCTCAACTAGCTCTGTGAGTGCATCCAACCTCTCCTTGTCCGCACTATTTGATGGGGGAATACTACTAGCTAAATTATGCATATAAACATCTTGTGACCTACAGTTCAAGGGTTGATTAAATATCTCAAAGTTCTGTAAGTAACTAGGTATACTAGCTTGTTGATGACAGAATGCAGGCTGGTTCATATTTGGATGGTGATTTGGCCTGAATGCAGCCTGACTCAAGGGATGACCTGGGATTGAAACCAAGGGTGATTGAGGGATTGAACTCATCATAGGTATTTGGTTTGCCAGGGGTTCAAGCAAGTGTTTTCTCAAATCTGTACTCACCTTAATAGCCACATTGTAAGCTTCAAATAGGCTACCAGGAGGGTTTGCTTTCCATTTGATGAAAGTAGATGTTAAGCTATCCAAAGCTTCATAATAAACCTCCCTAGCAGAGGCATCATCTACAACATAAGGGGTTTGTAGCCTAGCATAAGCCCTATGGAATCTATTATTGAAAGCTACTATTGGTTCATTTACCTCACTCTTGATTCCAGTAAACTACAAAAGTAACTCATTTGCGGGTATGTGCAGGATCATCATGCAAAAAACAGGCCCTTAAGTGGCAAAAAATTCAGAAAAATCAGTGTTAGGAAACTTGATGTAAATATTTGAATAAGTTATCTATATTATTTCAAAAATATGTATGAATAGAATTTGTAGAAAATTGAATGTAGTTTCTAAAATACTAGGTTTATTTAAAAATAAATAAAATCTATTTGGTGAAAATTTGAAATTTCAATGCAAGAGGTACTTAAATTTTAGGGAAAAATAAGAAGTAGGTGTCTGTCTCACCACCCTAACCATAATAAAATGATAATAATTTTTGTAATATTTTATATATAAGTAGAGGACTCATGTCCAAATGTGATGCATATTTTTTTGTAATTTTTTCCAAGTAAATAATTAATTATGAATTTTTTATTACAACTTTTAGAAAATATAAAAACTCGTCTGTCTGACCACCTTAACTTGGTCAAAACTTCATGAAATTTAATTTTTCTTTTTTTAATCCTATAGTATGTGAAGCATAGAATGTGATGCATGTTTCAGATTCAAAAATATGATACCGCTTTGAAAGTTATAGATGTTTTTCAATCAGCCTATCAATCAGACTTTAGTCATAATTCTAATAGAAAATGAATAATAATTATTTAATAAATTCAAATTAAATCATAATTTATATTTTTGGAAATCTGAGAATCTCCTCTTAAAACCCTTTTCGTTTCATTAATTTTGGGTGAAATTTTTTTCAGCCACATACCCTACAAATACCCATAATATTGCCACTTTTTGGCACACGATGATCCTACACATACCCTTGCACTAATTGGGATCCAAAATTTTTGTAAAAACATAGTTTCCAATTGAAGCCAAGTAGTGATAGATCCAACAAGAAGGTGGTTATACCAATAAAATTCCTCATCTCCAAGGGAATATGGGAAAAGTCTGCATGCAACATCCTCATGATTAATTCCCCTATCCTTAAGGGTAGTCTTGAAAATCCTAATATGCTCCTCTGCAATCCTATTTGGATCCTTGACATGGAATTTTGAGCAAAACTGTTTAGGGTTTTTGGGCATGACATTGTAAATAGCAAAACTTAAGGGGGATGTGTTGGTTGCAAGGAAAGCCATTGGTGGAGGTGGGGGTGGTAATGGCTAATTTATGAATGGCTAAGGTTGTGGACTGGGAATGGCCTCAGACTCAAATGAACTTGATGAAGATGGGGATGATGGAGGTGTGGAAGGTGGATGGGAAGATAATGATGATTCCCTTCTTCTATTGGTCCCTTTTTGACCTAGTAGGGTCTGGTAATTCTTGAAATTCTTCCTATCCTGGAGCAGATCTTGTTCTTCTTCTGAATCTCTCAGGAGAGATGGCATTCAAAAAATTGATCCAGCTTGCTTATTCAGGCCCTCCTTCTAGCGCCAACACTGTTGATCGCTATTTTTTGCACAACAACATAGAAAAGATGCAATATCCTATCTCTCTTGAAAGGTAAATCTCTATCAGCAAGCCTCAAGAGATAACCCCAAGGTCTCTACCGTCAGGTCTTGACAATGCATAAACAACTCAGTGATAAATGTGAAATTGTTGGTAATCACAATGGGACCTTACTACAAGCAAACTGCTAAATTGATTTTGTTAGATTTAACAAACTGTTGACACTTCAATCCTATATTTAACTTGATAATCAAAGAAATAGAAAAAGAGTAAGGGTTTCAAAGAGATTTCTAAATTTAGTACTACTCCTAAGATCGACAATGAAAGTAACCAACACTCAAAATGGACCAATCCCTCAAAACCGGTCTCTACTTGACCCAGATAAATCTACAATCTTGTCGAAATAGTGCAATCTTCTAAGGCTCTTAAGATTTTCAAACCATGAACATGCATTAAAATAACCCTATTGCAGTTAAAATGAACAACATTCATGATTGAACTAAGCACAAGGAATATAAAGTCCAGGCTAAAAGCAACTAACAATCAGTTGGTTTTGAAAAGTATGGACTAAAGGATTGCTGCAACATTCGAGTATCAAACTACCAAAATTATTGAATCAAATTTAATCTAAATATTAACCTCCTCAAAGCAATTTTAAAGATGGAAAACAAGAACCATGCAAGACAAGAGAATACCAGTATGGCACCAAATCACAATGACATTACTTATATTTGAATTATCCACTGTAGCAACAATTCTAGCTTTTTGTTACAATATTTGCTTGAGAGAAACTACTTGCTAATTTTAATCTACATCTAACTGGCTTTGTTCTACTTTCTAGCTACAAATTTTGACCTTCTAACTATTTTCTAACTATCTAACCTTTTACAAATGAGGTGAAATTCCCATTATATAGAATTCCCCAGAAAATGCCAGCTAGGCAAAGGGTTTTGCAACAATAACTCAGCACAACTACGCAACCAAGAGAGTCTTTGAAATGGGTCAAACAGGCATTAAATGCACATCCTGTCCAAGTTAGCCTAAGATCCGTAGCTTAGACGATGCCCAGGAAATAATAGAGAAGCACAAATCGTGTCACAGCCTATCATTAGCTCCCTTCCCTATTATCTCCATTCTGGTTTGGATCTTTATGTACTTTCAAGAACGTCCCATCCAGGCCAGCGACTAGTGGAAAGGGTAAAACCCTAAGTCATCTTTCGATGGACGCAATCTCTTATCTTGAGTTCCTGACTGACTTATCCCAATCTACCTTGTACGTAAGGTATTTGTCAATAACTGCAAGGTAGGTGGCCGCATCATCTAACCGGTGTTAAAAAATGGAGCCATCATCAAGTGGCGCATAAACATCCTACCACCATTCCCTCAATTGTTCTAGGCTCAAGTACATGAGCGCGATCCTCCTTCTTCCTGTCATGATTCCAAAGAAGGCAATGGATTTGTAATATACACCGCTCAGGGTGTCATCAATCTGCTTTCTTTTTTTATAAACCTTCTTCAACACCCTCTACCTAACCTGTAGTGACTTTGTTCTTAGGGATCCTGCTCTTGATGACCAGCAAATCTTCTCTACATCAGACAATGAGGAGCCAACTGCTGCTTTGCTTGATTCAGCCTGCACTCAACATGAAAACCATAGTAAAAACTATAGGAAAGCAAGGTTAATCCATCAAAACAACATTAGAATTCATCTCATATAGTCAAGGTGTTATTAAAATTCATATAAAATGACCCCAAAAAATTTCAGGTTTCAAGACCATCTGCGAAATCTGAGCCAGAGAGGAATTTTGGGAAATTCCAGACCAATTGGATTCCAATGGAATAACCAGGAAATGCCTACTTAATCATTAAACTTGATCATTTTTCATTGATAAATTCACATGGGGGATCCAAATATGACATGAAATAATCATGCAATGCAACATGAATGGTAAACAGATCCAATTATCTCACGCTCCTTTAATTTTCATCAACTTTCGGGAAAATCCGCCAGAGACGGATTCTAGTGAAGAACGAGCCAAAGAGCAATTTCAGGAAATCAGGGAGACGACAGATTTCAGAGAAATCTGGGCTCGACGGAAATCCACAGACAAGGCAAGACTTCAGACCAAATGGTGCAAAATTATATCTCTTGGCTAGACAAAGTTTATTCAGAATAAGGTCACGCCGAGGGGGGCATGTCTTGCTAAACGTTGATGAGGTAAGTCATGTCGATGAGAGATTCCATTGGTATAAAATCACAGTGAATCCCCTTGTCCCACCGACTATCAGAGTTTTAGTAATCATTTTGGCTAGACAAATTTATCTATGTGATGTCTCAGTGAGTCTGCAAAGTCTTGCCAAAGGCGCATGTAGCAATCTTGTCGGTATAACCTAAGGGGTCGGGGAAGGCTCCTGGCAAGTCATTTGTCTAGCCAACTTCGAAGTTCAAAAAAACACTTTGGTGTAACAAAGTTTGTGGTAGGACGTCCTAGTGAAGGCGAAGTACCCTGCTAATAGTACTCAATAGATTTTTGGCGTGAGAAAGATATGGTCACCATGAATGAACATGGATCTAGGAGGGTTTCTCGATGTAACGTCCTGTCGAAGAGGGGGGAGCCTCAACAAAAGCAAAGTGTTTAGCAAGATGAACGGAGCCCACTATGAGCTCTTGGCGATGAGGTTTGTCTTGCCGACAAAAAGACTTCGGCGTGAGTATTACAGGGTCCTGACAACCAAATACAAACCTAAGAAGACTTTTTTGGCGAGACACAAAATGACCTACATGACATCTCACTAACCTCAAAGGGTTATAGCGGCTAAAAGAATAGAGATCGATGAAAGCTAGAGGTGCTCGGTGGGAGGTCTCACTGAAGGACGGATGTCCTAGCAAAGCAAATGAATATTGGTGAAGCTACTGGATCCTGCCATGACCTCTTGGTGACGAGGACTAGTCTTGGAAAAAGTGAATATGAACAAGCATGTTGATGAGACATCTCCTCACGGGGTGAGGTCTTGGCGAAAGCAAAGGTCTCGCCGACTGATATGCATAAAATATTTCATCGGTATAAAAATTATAGTGTCACGGTGATTCAACATGAACCTAGGAAGACCACCTCGACGAACCACAAGGTGATTGATATGACATCTCAATGACTTCAAAGGGTCACAACAAAGAAATTTTAGAAGGGATGGATTATCGTGGATTTCTTCCAAACATAGAACCAACGTAGAATTTCAACAATTTAACCTAGGACAAGTCAGGGATGGACCTTTCCTAAATTTTCTTTTGCGTTTTAGGCCCGTTTTATGATGACATAACTTGAAATGACATTGCCCCCAATTTGAAACCCTATTCACCTGCCATGAGCACACAGTCAAGCCTAGAATTTAATTGTTTCCATTGTTAAGTCATCATTAGGGTTTACTAATTACTCTCGGGCAAGATTCATTAAAATGCAGATGGACACATGAACTAAAAACTCACCTAGGAGATGACAAAGGATGCAATACTAAACAACCCTAGCATGAAATAATCTAAGAGACCCAGAAACTAAGTTAAATACACCCCTCAAAGCACGCACGAAACCATCAACACAATCAACAGGACAGCCAGAGAAGGAATTTTGGGAAGCTGACGACAGTGTGGAATCTGGGAAAATCTAGACCATGCAGAAATTTGTGAATACTGAAAATCCCCGAAAAACAAGGGTCCAACCGGAGTCCAAGCAGGATCTGGGAAAATCTGCTAGGCCAAAAAATCCTGAATCAGGGAAAAAGCCCGAAATTCATCCAAAACTCAAGATTTTCAATGAGTAACTTGGGGGGAAATACTTAGGCATTCAAAATAACAATTTAAGCACATGCCAAGGTAAGACAAAACCTCAAAAGAGAGGGCCAAAACACCAAAACCGAAGCAAAAGAGGGTCTCTGCTTCCCGCGGGGCGTGTGTGCAAAAACTACACAACAAGATAGCTAGTCTTTCAAAGTATGTACCACCTCATAAGCAAGGAAACAATTATGTAGGGCCTTCAAATTAACCAAAGGATTCTTAGAGTCAGATAGGAAATCAATACATGCAACCAAACCATCCAATGTATACCGCATCACAACATACAAATTCACAACCACCTCATGCTCAACAATATGTGCCATATCTTTATACACAATACAATAATACATTTTACCAGTATCAGCACTTGCATAACCCTCACCCCAGCAATACAAAACAATGATCAAATAGTTTGATTTGATAGAGTTTCAATTATATCCTTACCCTATGGATAACAGTTGGAGAAGTCTTGTTCCTCAATTTATGGGGAGTAGTGCAATTACTATTGAAGATCATTTGAGGAGTTTTAATGCTTTTGTCCAAGATTTGGATATACCATATGAAGGTTTACATATGAGGTTGTTCATGATGTCACTCACCGAAGAAGCTAGGGATTGGTTCAATAGCCTACCAACAACTTTTGTTGCTTCTATCCAATAATTTTAGCATTGATTTCTTGAATAGTATGGAAATCTATGTGCACCGAATGTTGCTTTTAATGAATTATTAGAGATTCAAAAAAATTAGAACGAGTCAATTTATGATGTTAATTGGAGATTCAACAAATTGCAGAATAAGATACCACTTGGGTCAAAATTCCCAAACTCTGCAGCATTGAGTGTTTATTTGAAAGTATCTGATCCAAAAATAGGGTATGAATTAAAAAATAGGTTTCTAAGAGATTTAGCTAAAGCCCAAAAGATAGCACTAACCATTGAAAATAGTAGGAAAGTTGTTGGGATGATCAGTAAGAGAGATAATCCTATGGTTCCTTAGCAAGTCAATAATTATCAATACAAATAGGAGAACACATACATAAATGAGAGGCCTAGGTTACATGACATGCCTTACAATACAAATTGGAATGATGGAAAAATTGTAATAGATAGACCTAGGAACAAAGAAACACCTGATCCATTAAGGAAGAAGGGAGCATATATGGTCAATAATAATCTTTGGTGTGAAGGTTGTGATGGGCCACATTCCCTAGACCATTGTGTTGTAGCCCAAGCAATGCAGGAAGAAGGAATGTTAGTGGGTAACAATGGAGAGGATCACACAGTGTATTTGACCTCAAATACTTTTCATCCCATTGAGGAGAAATATTCATCTTCAGAAGATGAAGGCTATGAGTACAATTTTTCAAATCAAAGGTGCAATGTCCACATGGCTAAGCAGCAAGTTTTTTCTAATTCTAAAGAAAATCATGAAGAACAACACTTTGTTGAGGTGCTTGCTCAATGCAATATAAGGAGACCCATTGATGAGGAAATAAAGAGGTTAACCATTGCTGCAGTTGAACAAGCAAAGAGCAAGTGGGTATGTGCAGAATCATCATGGAAAAAACAGGCCCTTAAGTGGTAAAAAATTTAGAAAAAATAGAGTTAGGAAACTTGACATAAAAATTTGAATAATTTATCTATATCATTTCAAAAATATGTAGGGCATGTACAGGATCAAGGTATGCCAAAAAGTGGCAATGGAGAAAAATTACGTGTTTCATCGACTAAAATACGCGAAAATGCCGAGTTGACTTTATGTGGCTTGGGTGTCAGTACACACTACCGAAGCAAAGCCCAAACCTAGATTTCCATATCGGATATCTGATCTAAATCGGATATCCAATTTTTGACACACATATATATTTCATTTCAGCCTGATTAAAACTCATTTCACATTTGTTTAACTGCGGGCGCATAGTGAAAACTTCATTCTACAAATTAGATATTCAATTTTGAGTAAATCCATCTTCAAAAGGTTAAATTATTGGTTTTTCTTTGCTCTAATCAAATTTTCAATTAGATTTGTGTAATTTTAGTTAATTTTTTATAGATTTTTTTCAAAATAGGGTTTTTGATAGATTTTTTATGAAAAAATTGAGTTTAGTATGGATTTTGATGAAAATTGAATATTTGTAATGGATTTTGATGAAAATTGAATGTTTGTAATGGATTTTGATTTAAAAATAGTGTTTTTTATGTATTTAGATTAAAAATTAGAGAATTTTATAGATTTTTGTTAAAAACTAGGGTTTTTGTTGGATTTTTTTAAAAAAGAACTAGGGTATTTTATAATATTTTCATTTATATTGTCTAATTTTAATTAGATTAATTTTTTTTAACTTTAATCAGGCATTATGGCTGCTGACAATGAAAATGCACAAATGCCAAATGCTCCACCACTTCCACAACCATCAATTGAAGAATTAATTTGTGAAAATTTGCAACAATTAAGGGGCATTTCTGAAGTTTATATGAGAGTCCCTCGATTATCTAAGATGTCAAACACAATGAAAGAAATAATTAAAAACATAGAAACCCTCTCCTCGCAACATAATTCCTTTCATTCGTGGCAAGAAGACATGAGAGAATATTATGCATGTGGATTGTCCTATGATGATGTGAAAGATCTTGAAATAACCAAAGCCCAAATAGCCTCTTTATTTGTTAACCCCCACACTAGTTTGCTAGTTAATGTTAATAAACCAAAACTTTCTATAAAATGGTGCACACATAGGGACATTGTAGATAACTTTTGGGATCATTGGTGTATGTGGGTTTTTGAAACCACCAACAACAATTGTGATATAACACCATTTTACTTTATAAAAAATTATATGTTGAGTTTGTGTTAATTTCTGCGTCAATTTACTTTTGACATTAAACCCTTCCGTGATGCCAGAAGTGTATGCCCCAGATAGACCAGCAGCCAGGAGTAATACTCCCACCCATGTTCCTCCTCCTCTTCCTCCACCACCTCAATATACCATCCAGATATTATGTAAGATGCCACAATGATCGCCCACTTATTCACTCTTTGAGTGGTCTTTGTTTTGCATGCTTCAGAGTAGCTCACCCACATTCTCGGGTGATGTTGGTGATGGCTCGAAAAGCCGCTTGCATCATCCGCCGTCCACATATTTGTGTAATAAAGATACTCTTGCTCCATGTGCCACCAGATATGTTGTTCCTCTTGTATACCGCTAAGCATCCCTTTGACATCTTAATTATGACTTCCATGATGTGGACATTATAGATCAGATGCAGGGGAGTGGAGCACACCATACAGAGTCCTCTCCTGCTAGAGAGGGGACATTGGAATAGTGACATAGGTAAAATTTAAGTTGTGAATTTATAACTTGCATTTGTTTTTAAATGAATATTAATAAGAGATAGTATAATGTACTAATATTTATTTACATGGTCTATTTAACAGTTGATGTCCGAGGAGGAGCTGACACAAGTGACGGATAGCACCCTGAGGGCCATTTCATTTGGCCTCCACATGCACACAGTATATATTTTTGCACTCACTCATTTACATTTATTTATTATATACTTTCTTGTCATTTGAATTGTCATTAATGAAATTATATAATAACTTATATGTTTATCTTATTTTCCTCTTGTAGGAAATACCTAGTGTGAGTAAGGTGCAGCCTTGTCCAGATTATGGAAGTGAAATGTTGGATAAGGGGAAGGTAATTGAACTCAAATTTGATTGAATTAAGAATTTTAAGATCTTATATTGATTATACATACATCGACATAGATTGGTAGTTTCATATGTACTTGTCATTTTTATGTGCAGGGAATTATGAGCTATACGTCCTTGTTTACAAGTGCCACAACTCTGCGTGATGTATTTTTTAACGCGAAGAGGTAGGGTGTTGAAGCTTGCCTCAAGGGAGGAGGTGTCAAACACCTAAAGGAGATAAAAGAAAGATCAACCTAAGAAGTATGTGTTCAAATTTTATTTTTGTGTTTGGTATTTATATGTTCCTATTATGACAATTGTATGCTAACTTGGATCGCACATGGCATTCACCTATATAGATTGAGAATTACAAAGATAGGCGAGGTTGGTTCTTTGAGAGGGCATATTCTAGGACTCACGGGCTAGAATGGATATTTTGGGTAATCAAGATTACAATTTTAGAGTTCAATTATAATTTAATGTATATTGATTTTGATGTTAATTATTTGATTTTAAATTATATAGTATAACTAATCTCAATTGTGGTTTGACTTTTTCTTGTGCAGCTACCTTCAAAGCCAACGAGTGCTTCAAAGAGGCTCCATTTTGATGATCCACCAGTAGTTTAGGATGAGATAGAAATTTTGGCATGTAAATTTTGAATAGATACCAAGATGGCATATGCCACATATTGTAAAACTTTGTTTAAGTTGGCATTGATGCCATTTTGTATATGGACATACACTTGATTATTGGATAATAATTTCATATATAGAAGTTGACAATCAAAATTTAATTGCCTCCTCATGTGCATAATTAAATTCTTTGAAATTTTAATCAAGTGAGCAATGGTTAAATATCTTGATGTACAATAGCATAAAAAGAATGGTTATATTATGTAGTTTATTCATATTGATGATTACATTGCATTTCACATCTTTCAAACTCAAAGCATTACTTCACATTGCATAAGTAACAACTAGATGCTGATAGATGAAAAAATTTCAATTACAATATAGTTTTTTACAAAGTCAATAAAAGTAGTTATGCAATTACTTCACATTACATAACTAATAATTAAAGAAAGTATTCATAATATTGATTACATTGCATTGCACATCTTTCAAACTCAAAAGCATTACTTCACATTGCATAAGTAACAACTAGATGCTAATAGATGAAAAGATTTCAATTACAGGCCTGCTTCCCCCTCATTCCACACACTATGCAACCATTTACTTGCGGTGTAGGGGCCGAACAATGGAGAAAACATGTAAAAATAATATATATATGCAGCCTAGAAGCATGAATTAGTACCAATATTAATGCATCACCATTGATTACCTTGAAGTAGAGATTTGAATCAACATCATTCTTCAATAAGCCCAAACTAGATAGGTACCGATCAATCCTTTCGTGCCATGCGCAGAACTTGCTTAAGACCATACAAGGCCTTCTTCAACTTACAAAATGTGACTCCCTTCCCATCAACCCATAAAACCATCGAGGGTTGCTTGAAGTAAACTTCTTCCTCAATCAGCCATTGAGAAAAGTTGTCTTCATCCATTTGATGAATCTTCCATCTTCTTGATGTAGCAAGGGCAATGATAGTTCTGACAGAAGTGTAATGAGCAACAAGAGCAAATGTTTCTTCATAATCAACTCCCTCTTTTTGAGAAAACCACTGTCGATCAGCCAAGTGTTGGTGTTAGTGGGTACATTGCTTGACAATGCTGAGCAAAACAAATATTCATTCTTCTGTGGAGAAACATCATCTACATTTGCAACAGAGGCTTGATGCTTAGGTCTATCTGAACAATGTTTGGAAAAGTGACCAAACTTATCACACCTAAAGTATTGAATCTTGGACAAGTCTCACTTCTTCTTGGAAGGGGGAGCACCATCATTTCCTTTGTCTTGATTCCTCTTGAAGAATCCCTTCTTTCCACTTCTTCCTTTCTTCTTCGAAGGTTGGGCGACAAGAACATGAATCTCTTCATTAGTAGAATTTTGGCCAACACCTCTAACCATAAATCTTGATGCATAATGAATGCAATCGGCCCTCAAATGATTGAACTTTAGGAGTTTGGACCTTGCACTAATTCCTTGAATATAGGACTCCCAAGACAATGGCAAACCATTGAGGGCAAGCATTGTCAAATCCTTATCTTTAACTATTGATGCGTGTTTTATGACACACTCGTACATCAGAATAAAAATGCCTAGAGACACCCTATCCTCTCTTGAAAAACCACCCCATATGATAAGATTGCGAGAAGATCATATGGCGATTCCAAGGTTTCTTATGTTAGGTCTTGACGTGTGGTAAGCTGAATGGGAATTGTGA
>VDFB02019100.1:18211-69654 GCA_007258455.2 Sequoia sempervirens | reverse complement strand
TTGTTTTGCTTCTTACGGTACCTGAATCCCTTTTGATTCAATTTAAGTTCACTTTCTTCAATTGCTCTTGCAAGCTCCTTAGAACTTGAATGGCTTGGCACTGTATGCATTTCTTCTTTGCATAATCTACGTCTATTGAAGAATGTTATCACGACACATTAAGGTTAACTTTACTGTGTTTCCAATTTGTTGGGCTTATAAATGGAGGCTAACTACTTATGGTTTGGACTGAAAGCATTTGGCAATAATCTATGCAAAGAAGTACAAGAAAACTACTACATTGCATAGCAATAGGATAAGAAATCGAGGGGTATGCTTTACTAAGATTAACAACAATATCAGTAGGCACATTTCGACAAATAGGACAATAAATGGGAATAGCATATAATTTTGATAGGAAAAAGTGGCCATTGTTTGCTAGAATAGAGTATACAATTTATAATTTTTTTCATATGAGCAAACCATCTGTACGTAGTTTCTATTTGGTCCACATTGTGCAGGTTTAGGGCCACTCGGCAATGCACCTGGAAGTGTATTGGTTTGATGTGCTCTATACCTGTACTCCTCAAGTCCTCAGAAAGAACAGGGTCTTACTGTATCTCTTCACACAGATATGTTAATGAATTCAATTGCAACTCTTCAAAGGGTACATCTTGTCGCGAATCAATTGCCTGGTGTTTTAATCATATGACGTTTTGGGCCTTTATTAACCCTGATGATAGATTCTGTACAATGTAGGACAATTGATTTTAGTAATCCCTATACAATTGATCTTATTAATGAATTTATATCAATTAAAATTCTAAATTCTTTAGTATAAATCAAGTACTATGTTAGGTAGACATGATGTTGGTTATTGCAATCGTAGTAGTTAAACATCAATACCATCTACTTGTCTACAACATTTTGATCAAGTAAAATTTAAAATTCTTGACTATAAATCAAGTACTATGTTAGGCAGAGTTGATGTTGGTTATTGCAATCGTAGCAGTTAAACATCAATACCATCTACTATGTTAGGCAGACTTGATGTTGGTTATTGCAATTGAATGGAGAACAAATGTGTATACAAGCATCTAATTCAATTGCCCCATATAAATTTCACAAAGTCCTTTAGAACTATGCAATAAATTTAGAAGCATAATTAGTAAGGACATGAACAACATCTTGCATCCGCAAGCAATTGACTAGTTGCAAGATGACTAGACATTTTTTGTTGTTTAGTAGGATATATTTTACTGGCATCACACTCCTATCAGACAATAGGCAGGGAAATAAAAGTCTTTTTTAGTTTTGAAATCACTTCTTGCATTAGACATTATAGTGTATCTTGTCTTTCTCTAGAAAGCTTGGTGCTTAGTAAGTATTGTACGTATATATATAGAGCGAAAGAGAGATGAGAAGATAGAGATAGAGGGGGTAAGAGTGAGAGATAAAGGAGGTGATAAAGATAAGTAATAAAGATAGGGAGATTGAGATAGATAGAGATAGATAAGGGGGAGAGATAGAAATAAAATAGCGATAGGGAGGGAGAAACATAGAGTGTGTGTGAGTGAAAGAGATGTGGAGATAGAGATAGAGGTGTTAAAAGTGAATTATTATATACTTAATCAAATAGCATGCTACCTTACTTATATAACTCTCTAGGCACACATGCTATCCTTGGATTGCTGGCATGAAACGACTAATCAGAACTCTCTCTTTGTCTCTTTGTCTCTCTCTCATACATTCTGATTTTAAGTTTGAAATTGTTTTTATTATAGAAAATAAAATAAAGATTCTAAATTTAATTGTTCTAAAATAATTAAAATTTTAATAAGAAAAATAATTATAAATTAAATTAACTCTAATATATTTTTAGTATTATATGTAATTTAATAAAAAACATAAATAATTCAAATAAATTTCAAACTTAAATCTAAAATAAAAATTAGAACATTTCAAACTTGATAAAAAAATAATAATAATAATTAATTTTCATAAAGATAAAAAATTAAATTCAAAATCAATAGAACATTTCAAATATTTTAATTATTTAAAATTTAATAATAAAATTAATTTTAATTTTATTTACTTATTCTTTAATGAATTTAAAATATAAATATGAACTTTTAAAATAATACATATTTTAAAAATTATGTAAAATCTTTTCAACAATTATCTCACTAAAATACAATCTTTCAATATTTAAAAAATTCATTTAACATAATAATCTTTACCAGTTTTGAAAGTCAGATAGAATGCAGGAAAGCCAGGTAGAATAAATGTAATATAAATAATTTAATTAAATACATCAACGGAGCCCAAAATTCCGTAACAAGTGAAAGTGCTCGATTCATGGCTAAAAGCAGTTAGAATTTACTTGTGAACCTCAATTGAAAACCTAGAGGCAAAAAATCTCTAATATGGTTAAGGGATAACCTCAGCTCCAACCCTAGCAGACATGATAAAGCGTTCGAATTCCTGACCAAAAATACATCGAATACAAGAATGACATTATTTTGAAACACGTGGAGCAAGTGAATTTAGTATAAACGTAGACATGCCAGGTGTTGTCGAAGCAAATATAGGCAGTCCGACAATCATGTTCAAGGCAACGCGTATCCTCCAGATGTACATTTGACACATTTAATTTCATTGCATTTGAATCGTTTCGTGTCAGATGAACTGTGAAAACGCGTCATTTGCTTTGATTTCACGTCATATGAATGCATTTGCTTTCATTTCGAGAATAAATACTCTCTGTATCAGAGTACTTATTAACATCTGTTATATGTTAGAGGCTCATTTATTTGCGTTCGATATTAATTGTGTTAATTCAGAATTAGTTGATCAGTAGGATTCAAACGCAATGGAATTTTCTGCATAGCTTTCTCTACCTTGTCTAAAATCGTGATTTTTGATTACAAAAGACTAGTTTTGCTGCTAGTGGCGTGGAAAGTGGGAGGACTGAGTTTCAATGACTTTGGCAACAAAATGGGCAGAGGGATGGTTCGTGAGGCTACATAGGCTCTGTAGAAGATGATCTGGGTTAACCGATGGCTGTGAGAAAACTCCTACCATAGAAATGGTCATTGCTGACGGCGTGGATGGATAGTGGATTTTTCGTGGTTGTCTCAGAATAGTTTTATTTTTAGTTAAAGTTTTCTGTTACAGTTTTATGTGGCTAGGTTTTCTATTAGCTTTGGGTTGTTTTGCAGATTCTCGTGAGACAGTCAGTGTTGACAATCTTTTGATGGTTAGAGAGGCTTTGCTTGTCATGTCTATGAAGGTTAAGAGATTCACTTCCTTGGGGTTTACGGATGAACTAAAAAAGATTTTAAAAGCTTGATAATTGTTTGTCACTTTTCATGTGGGACAGCGAATCAGGTTAGTTATTTGGTTTATGTTGGAGATGGATAGTTTGGGCTGTTTCCAATTTTGTTTAAAAGATGATAATGTTGCATAGATTTTATCATTTATGGATATCACTCCCAACTAATGTTTTCAATTGCCTACTGTGTAGCCTCTACTTTCTAGATAACATCCATTTCTAAACGAACACTATCCCCATGAAACCATTATGCATACAATGTTTTTATTATTCCCTGTAGAAAATTTTGTAAAATCATTATGCATACAATGTTTTTATTATTCCTAAAGGAACACTATCCCCATGAAATCATTATGGTTAAGTTTTTATTATTGCAAGGAAGTGTATCTGTTGTTTCTTACATATTGCTTTATGCAAGAGGTTGCTACTTTGCTCACAGTAATGCATGGATGATAACTTTTTAATTTGCTTTTCCAGGCTTTGATTTCTTTGGGGGTAAGCTTATTTGAGGTGTATGTTACTAGGTTCCAAAATCCTTTTAGGTCTAGGTTGTGATCATGGAAAATTTGTTGTCAACTTTGTGCCTGAAAGTTGAATTTGGTATGTATGTACTATGTACAGCATAATTTAACATTATCTGCTTTTCTTCTGTTGTTTTGTAGAAGATTGATGGATTTCTTGCGCTACTAAATGTGAGTGGAGGGAGCTTTTCTCCACCATCGCCGAAGCTTCCATTGTGAGTAACTTGTGTAGATGGAAATAGTTCCTTACTTTACTATGCATCTGTTGATTTTGCGGGAAATTTACGTTAAAGTAAGTCAAGAGGGAGCAGATCAAAGAAAAACGCCAACTATGAAAGTGGTTTTCAGATTCCTGTCAGAGGTCGCATACAACTGGTATTGAGTTATCATTTAAATTGTAATCAAATACTAAGAAATCAGTTACAATAGGATCTATCTTTTTTTTCTGTTTTGTTTATTTTTTATGGATTTAGGATCATTTTCATCATGGATTCTTTTGAAAAGAATAAATTTGTTATTTATCTCAATAGGACCTATCATGTATTTCTGTTTGGTTTATCATACTATAGATTCAAGATCATTTTCATCATTGATTCCTTTCTCAAATAGATCATGGCATTCATTTTTTGTTTGAATGAATGCTTCTTGTGATTATAGCCTTTTTATTCATTTCTATCAATTTAAATTGTTCCATGTCCTCTACCAACATAAGAAATCCGTCAGAGGCCTTTAATTATGAAATGCAACATTAGAAACCTTATGATTTTGTTACGTTGAAGAAATTGACTAAGCAGATATGCGTCGGTAGGATGGACAGACTAGTGTTTGATGGTCAAGGAAACTAACCAAAATTGAAAAGATCAATTTGATGAGACAATGTGCATGCCTTTGGAAGTAAGATTATCACAATATTTGAAGCTTTAAATGCACTTATCATAGCTCTTTCAAACTCCAAGTCTATATATCAATGCATAAATTGAAAAACTAAATCAATAGCAAATGTTTGAAGGGATGGTTTATTGGAAGCACCAAATGGTAATTTGGAAATTATGAAAACAGTATGTGCACGCTGATTATCCAATCTATTCAATTTTGTTATGACAAATTCCAAATCGGTATAGATGAATATAAAGCCAAATGGTGTAAGTGATGACCTGAGGTTTTTATCTTCAAGACGCTGGATGCTGTTACTATTACAATAGCAGCATATTTTTTCCTCTGTCAGGATCTTGACTCTTTTCATACCCCGTGAGACTCCATTTTGAGGTCCACTAAGAACTTGGCAATAAATTTCAGCAAGTGATGTGAGAAAAGGTTTTCTTTTGATTTGTGACAATTTTGTATGTTTTGCTTTGCCCGAGAAAGTCAATAGTGGCTGAGCCTTTAAGATGTCCTTCTAAAATAGTTAAAAATAGATTATGAAAATATGTTAAACTGGATGAACTACCCAAATGGCTTAATCTCCTAATGTCTCGCAATCCTGGATATCTCATTCAGAGAAAAATTGCCAAAAAACTACAACCAAATCCCTCCAATGTGCTATATTATGGCAATTTTTAGAGAAAATTTAATTGAAATGTACTTAAAACTGCTTTTTAATCTTTAAGGTGAAATTTTAATTTAGTGCTCTCTCAGCCCAAAAGTTGTTATTGCTTGTTAGTAATTTCTTTTCCACTCAGAGAACAATGAGATGAATTAGTTTGCACACTCATTTTCATCAGTAGTTGCATCTGCCAGTCATTATTGAGCTGTCTTTTCCAGCTTGGTTGAATTCATCTACTTAATCCTTACCTCACAACTTGTGTCATGATTATATGAAATCATACATGATTCCTCCTCTGTAAATGCTTACAGAATTTTTATTCACTTTAGATTTTAACATTCTTCTAATATTAAAGAATTTAAACTCTTACAACTCTAGGTTTGAGTCTAGTTTCAATTTCAAGTTACCATATATGTATTGAGAGGCAAAACCTCATTGACATTTGACTGTTCAGTATAATATGGTTAGTTCCTTTGTTGAATCCTTATGCCTCTTAGGATTGGGGGTTATTATATTACTTTTGTTAATACTGGATGCATACATGACAGAATAGTGAAATCTGGATCCGACCATTTTGATGTGGATTTCAGATTCGAAACCATTTCAGACGTCCTACCTCCAGAGCATGGGTGCATCCACCAAATTGATGAGTTCTCCAAATCCTTGGTAGAGAAATGCCCCGCACATTTGGAAAATCTAGTGAAGAAGTTGAAGGCCTTACCAGATGTCCCTCCCTTTGACGTATCAAGTGCTATTTTGCCAACAGTTTGATTGACTATGCAATTGGAGCTGTAAAAATGATTGTTATCCTTCTTTCAGCAACTCTCTATATTAGAGGTCATTTGGGTTTCCTGCTCAGTATTAAATCAATCATTATAAGAGGGAAGAAGAAAACAGTAACAACACTGTTATTGACCCTTGTATAGCACATACCACACAAGCAGATTTACAGAGCATTGAAAAACCATTTTTGCAAGGTGCAGTATCCATAATGAAGGACAACAAATTGTTATAAATGACAAAACCCCATGTATTCAACCCTAGATTGGTAACCATATGCTTAATGTACACCATCTCTGTAGTAATAGTAATCAGATAAGTAAAAGCCCATGAATAGGCAAGCAGCGTAAATGCAGAATCAATTGCTATATACCCAATTGCACCCCACAATATGATCAATAAGCTTATGAGGGCATACTTATTAGGCCAAGGCTGCTTTCTAAATGCAGTATAAGCAATTGTTACTAGAAGTGGGGTTAAAGATCTGAGCATCATAAAGGTATCCACATTGGTATGCTTGAGAAGGCTTATATTAGGGAAAATTGCTCAGAAAAAAAACAAAAGCAACAGGCAGAAATTTCTTAGCAGTGTCCCACACAAATGGATCATGATACAACAAATCCAATTTACCAAAAACCCAAACATCTACTGCACTAGTCAAATATTGCAGGGCAGTCAGAAGGCCTGGATAGTTGAACTTGGTGATTGTATACTTTTTGTTTAACTACAAGAAGGCTAGAACACAAGGCATATCCTATAATGAGAGTACTCGTTGCATTGTATTACTGATGAGATTCAAGGTGAAAGTTTTTCTTTTTGGTTTATGCTGCTTTTTAATACTGAAACAATTTAATCTAATTGTTTAATATTGAATCCCTTTAGATTTTTTCTAGTTAATGAAAATTATGTTTGACCCTAGAGATTTTGTTCTTAACCATAAATTATCTTATGAATAAGGTTTGATAGATTCTGTTCTGCTTAGCAAGTTGGATGCGGTATTTTATTCCAATTAAAAAACCTTATTTAATGTGTCCGTTATGAGTTTAACCTAATTTATTCAATTAACAACCTCTTGACTGTTTCTCAAAAGTTTAACTCATTTTATTGAACAAAAATGCCTTAATTATCACATTCTTATGATCTCAGCCTGGGCGCGGGCTCATTGCATTTGATCATTTTTTGCTTCTAGTATTGAATTATATTTGGCCATGAATTCAAACAATTAATTATGTTTCCCAGGGTTTCAACCGGAGGCTTTATTTGCTTCAAATGTTGAGTTGAAATTGACAACTATATTCGATGTATTTTTAGCTATGAATTCGAACACTTTATCATGTCTACTAGGGTTGGAGCTGAGGTTATCCCTTAATCACATTAGACATTTTTTGGCTCTAGGTTTTCAATTGAGGTTCAGAACTAAATTCTAACTGCTTTTAGCCATGAATCGAGCACTTTATCACTTGTTACATGATTGGAAGCCAATAGAATTTTAATAGTTTGTTGTTATTTCTTCAGGTAATTGCCTTTGAGGGAGCTATCGAGATCATAGCAGATCAGTTTCCTGAAGCTTTTTCAGACTACAAAGTCGAGGTATGAAATATCTTTCTCAATATTAATTATTTTTCTATGACTAATCATAAGACTTTGCTTTTGCACATCTCATTGTAAAAGGACTTTTTGAACTTGTAGACCTAAGCTAGATATAGGATCCAACTTCTATATCACACATGATAGTTGGAGTAAAAGACTGTATAAGCCCGAGTAGGTAGAGGGTTGTATACCCCCTAAAATGTAGCTTCTCCTTTGCTTTTGAGGCGATCATTGAAATAGTAAATTGTATGAGTTGCCTAAAGATAACCTTACCATTGTTGTAGATTGATAATCTTATGATAAGCTTACCATTGCTCTAGATTGACAATAGTCAACGAGCATGCTCTACAAGTGGAATGATGTACAAGTAGAATGCTTTGATCATTGAAATAGTAAATCTTATATGCTTCCTAAAGATAAGCATATCATTGCTCTAGATTGACAATAAAGATAATGGCAGTCTACTTACTATTTACAATTTTTTAACCAGTGCTTTATTTCGTGTGAATGCTTTAGGATAAAATGTCCAAAGATGGATGTGGTCTAATAACTAATTACATAATATAATTGTTGTCTAAATATAATTATTGTAATTTTTTTTTTTTTGATTTTTATAAAATATAATTAGCATATTATAAAATTCTCAATTTTTGAGAAATATTATTATTTTAAAACATAATTATCTATTTATAAAATTAGTATATTGTTCAAAAATATAATTCTCTATTTTTATAATATAAATTATGTATATTTGTTGAAGCAAATTTAACTTAGTAAAAACTAATAACACTGTCTTTTGTAATAAGAAATCTTTAAAAAAATTACTAACATGAGTAAAATACCTCAATAGAGGCAGCCGTACATAGTGAAAAATGAAAAAGGAACAAACTTTTTTTTTTAAAATGGCTATTCACTCTTAAAAAAATTACTAACATGAGTAAAATACCTCAATAGAGGCAGACGTAGATAGTGAAAAATGAAAAAGGAACAAACTTTTTTTAAAAAAATGGCTATTCACTCCTAAAAAATTACTAACATGAGTAAAATACCTCAATAGAGGCAGATGTACATAGTAAAAAATGAAAAAGGAACAAACTTTTTTTAAAAAAAATGGCTATTCACTCCTATTTACTACCCAGGTGAAACATATTCCAGTAAGTGATACATACCTATTAACCAATGAAGCAAGGATTTGTAATACGTATTTCCTTTCAATTGCGCAAGCTGTAATTTGGGGACAAAAACTCTGGTTTAGTAAGTTAATCAGAAGTCAGTAAATCTAAGCAATATCTTAGCAATCTAAGCAGAAGATCACTCCTGTTTACTACCCAGGTGAAACATATTCCAGTAAGTGATACATACCTATTAACCAATGAAGCAAGGATTTGTAATACGTATTTCCTTTCAATTGCGCAAGCTGTAATTTGGGGACAAAAACTCTGTTTTAGTAAGTTAATCAGAAGTCAGTAAATCTAAGCAATATCTTAGCAATCTAAGCAGAAGATCGTGCACCTACAATCCAAAGCTGCAACAGTAGCTGCAACAGAAGCAACCCTTACCAATGATGATGTTAGGATCAGTAGATCGTCCAGTTGATTGCTCTGTAAATTAGGAACCAAAAATTGTGTTATAGCAAGTCAATGAGAACTGATAATATATGTAAGAAATATTTTAGCAATCAACTAATAATAGCACAACTAGGCAGCTGAATGAGTAAATAACAGAGAATGAGTGAATTACAGAGAAACGAAGCAACCCTTACCTGTGAAAGTATTAGGAATGGTTGATAGCCCAGATAATCCTTGCAATGGAAATCGACTGTGTATCTGTCTTCTGAAGGCCCTACCATTAACATTCATCTAAGAAAGTTAATAAAAAACGAAAACAAAATGAAAACTTCAAGAAAAGAAACTGGCTAGTGTCAAAAAAGCTGATCACATCTCCCTCCCTGAATTTTTGTGGGTTTTATTAATGAGAAAAATAAATTGGAAACAACAGAATTTGAAAATTTCTACAGCAAGACATGTGACTGGTAAAATGAAAGAAAGTTGTAAGCTTCTCAGTATCAAACAACTGAGAAGCTGTATAATTTATGCATGTAGATGGCCGGAACAGATCAACAAAGTAAGAGTGCATTGACAAGTAACACAGACAAGTAAGAGTGCATTGACAAGTAACACAGATAGTGCCAGTCCCAAGAAAAAAAATACACGACATAAATCATGAAATAAATCATGAAACTAGTTTGAGAGAAGTCCAAACCAAGAATCTATAGAATACAAGCTGATCACAAGAGGATCTAAAGAAGGAAGACACTAGGATCTAAAGAAAGAAGACAGTAGGAAAATCCGAGACAAAAAATCACATGCAAAAGACATAAGATCAGACAAAAACACATAAGATTAGACCTTGAACAGTTAGAATCTTCTTCAGTGCTTTCAGTGCTTTAGAATGGCGGTAGTGCTTTTAGAATGAAGGTAAAAGATTAGACCACCTACAGTCAACAATCACAATGCACAGCCAGCAGTCAGAATGCTCTTCAATACTTTGAGAATGGCGCTTCAGTGCTCTTAGAATCGCACATGCAGTGTTTGGAAAATGTTGTCGAGCTTATTGAAAACCTGGAAAACTTCTTCACTCTCTCAGAACTGCAATTTTGAGGCCTTGCAATACATCTTCATCCAATTTTTGCAATTTAGGGGCTGTCGAAATTGTACTCTGCATTATTGTCTGACAGAAACTGTGATATTTATTTCACTGCATCATACCATCATTCCATTGAGATAAGATTTATGTATATAGTCAAAGATTTTCTGGCCTCCATTTGTTTTCCGATGCAAACTTTGATTTTACTTACCCTCTTTTTTGTCTCCCACTGAGTGCTAAAATAAATGCTTGTACATTCATTCATTTATTTTACCATTGACAAAGTTCGCACGGATGAAATAAAAATAAAATACTATTAAAAATTAAATAAAAATATATATAAATATATAATAAAAAGAAAATAAATATTTTACCATTATTCGCACGGATGAAATAAAAATAAAATACTATTAAAAATTAAATAAAAATATATATAAATATATAATAAAAAGAAAATAAATATTTTACCATTATTTGAGACGCTTGAGAATATTATTGATGTTCTATACCTAACTAACTTGATTAACAATTATAATCATAAAATTACTCCAAAACACAATTACTTCTACATAAGATTTATAATCATTTATTCCCTAATGGAATTGGATATCCTGTAGTGATTAATGTCTCTAATTAATTTATAAAGCGTCCTTTTCCATATGTGCAGTTTGCTACTATTGATTCTGTTCAGTTGCCACATGATGATAACCTTCTTTTATATCTATGTTTGTATGTATGATGTTTACCTTTTCAAATATTAGGATGTTTAGAAACTCTTGCAGTTCTCCCGTCTCAGTGAATCTAACTTGACAGTCTTGACACCTTTCCACCAGAATTATTGAAAACAAACTTGATAGCTATGTAAAGTAAAAAAGAAACAAAAGAAATATATACAAATAAAGATGCAAATAAATACAAGTGTGTATTTGACCAGGTATAGAAGTGCTAACGACATCCACCATGTCAAAAATAAATAAAAGCAAATATTGCAGTTTGCAGAACTAGAAGCATAAATTGAATGATTAGTTGCTCAAACAATCTTCTTTATATTAATAATATTGCAATTTGCAGAACTAGAAGCATATATTGAATCATTAGTTGCTCAAACAATCTTCTTTATATTAATACAGATTTTGTTTTTGCTTTTCAGGGAATTACAATTGCATGAATTATTTCTGTTGACATCTTTGAAAATGTGACAGAATACGGCGGAGCATGAACTATTTATGTTGACATCTTTGAAAATGTGACAGAATACGGCGGAGTGTTAACTTATTCCATATGGCACAATAAATTGAATTCAGGACAAACAGTTCCCAATGCTGTCAGTATTAATAGACTCAGGACAAATAAATTGAACTCAGGACAGGCAGTTGAGTGTTGCCTTCGATTTATCCTGCCATATGGAATAAATGAAGACTCAGGACAGGCAGTTCCTTGGAAGATGAAGCGAGTCAAAATGCAACTGAATTAATTGCTTGCAAATTTATGATGAACATTCCCAAAGCTGCCAGTATTATGATGTCCATGAATAGTCCACATGTCATTCAGCTAATTAATAGACTTCAAATTTGTTTGTAAAAATAAAATTCTTATTTTTTGCAGTGACTATTGGCAAAACCAACCAATAGAATAAAAGGTACAGCATATTTTATTTATTTGAAAAACAAACAATTTAATATAGACTATCTACAATTGATGCTCAACTTTAAAATTCTAGTTTCTCATTGGTGGCACTGTCAATGTCAGCCCAAAAAAATTGTATTGAATGAATGCATAAGTTTTCTGCCTGCGGCAGGAACTAATATTGAATTTTATTTATTTGAAAAACAAACAATTTAATATAGACTATCTACAATTGATGCTCAACTTTAAAATTCTAGTTTCTCATTGGTGGCACTGTCAATGTCAGCCCAAAAAAATTGTATTGAATGAATGCATAAGTTTTATGCCTGCGGCAGGAACTAATATTGAATGAATGCATAAGTTTTCTGCCTGTGGCAGGAACTAATAAAGAAATTCAATAAACGACAGATCTGTTGTCAGCACAATACTAGTCTATTTCTAAATAGTTTTAATGTAAGGTTGTAAATATTAGTAGTTTCGTTGTTTTCAATTACAAGAAAGAAGCTACTAATTGGTAGTTAGAAAGAAAAATAAATAATAGTTACAACTCAGTCAATAGAGGGTTGAGAGAGCTATGCAAAGAGTTATTTTATAAATTGAACAATTTTACATTGACAAAAAAATGTTATTCAATTGAATTTGTAATATTTTTTTTTTAATTTGTTGAAGTTGGTTCATTACCTTCACATTCTTCTTGCATAAGACTCGGAGTTGCGAAAACAAAAAAGCCAATTGAAGAAAGATGTCAAAGTAAAGCTTTAAAGTGCCAGTTGTTTGATGATAGTTTTTAGAAAACACAATAGAACATTTGGTCTTCCATATATGCTTTATTGTCATAATGAGCTTGGTATTATGTAATGTCTAGTTTTCAACAGTTAATTATAAAAACGTTATAAAAAATTGAATTAAATAAAAATGGGCAATAGTGATGTGTATTTTTTCATAATTTTATTTAAAATTAATAGGATTATATTATTGAAGGAATAAACATTACTTTTAGTTTTATTTTGATTGGTTGTTTTGTTGGTTGCATTTTTTGAAAAATGTTTTGTGGGTGGGTCAATACTAATTGGGTCTTCCATAGGGTTTGGCTTAATGATGTTCAAAACCCTAGTTAAGGATTTGTCTTGTTTCTCTTTACAAAAGCTAATCATGTTGATGTCATTTTTAATCACAAACCTTGGTATGTCTAAAGGCCCTTTTTTTGTTTTTACTTCTTGCACCCAAAACCTTGTTGTCTTTGAGTAGCAAGTCATTAGGGTTCAAGTTTTGTTTGAGTTCCCTAATCTAGCTTTACCTACTTGACCCATTCTAAGTCATATTACAACTCCTTTAAGCATGTTCTCTATAGTGATTTATTTATGTTTTATTTTCCTCATCCTCAAAAACATGTCTATGTTGAAGTCAACCTTTCATAAGACCTCAAGGGTTCCATTACCATTCAAATTGGCAAGTTGCAACATACATAGAGGGATTTTTATATTAATCTATCTCACTTGTTATAGATGTGAATCAAGATCTAATCGTGAGATCAAAGATCACCCTTTAGTCGCACCAAGATCCAAGCATATTCCTAAGTCTGCTAATGATTTTCCTCCTCAAGAAAGCAAGGAAGGTTGAACTACAATGGGAAAATGCAACACAAACTACACCAATGGGATAAAAGATTTGTTTGCTAAAAGAAACCTACAAAACAAGAATGTAGATGTGAAAGTTTTAGATCCTATTGACAAGGTAAAGGAGAAAGAGGTTATTATTGTATAACCATCCAGGGAATCCTCAAGGAGGCCATAGAACCTCATTATAACATAACACCTTTTTCTACCAATGTTTTGCCTTCTTAGATCAAGTGTTTGTTCTCTTGTCCTCTCTTTTTTTTCTCATCATGAGAATTATAGGTCCTCACATAGTGCATCTAATGATTTGGAGGATGGTGAGTGTTTCAAAAAAGTATCATCTCTCTTTATGAATCAGACAATTAAGAAAGTACAAGTCAAAGATTTGATTTTTGTAGAATAGCTTAAATGTTCTTCAAGAGCTTGATAGTGGCAACATGCCTTTAGACTTCTATTTATTATGATTTTTATCTTATGGGATGTTTGGTATTTTATAGATCTACAACAAACTATATTTTGTTTTTTCTTCCTATCATATCACATTACTAGCTAGTCACTTCTTACATAACAATCATGAACAAAGGTGTAGCAAATTTGCTACTTTGAATTCTCCAATATGATGATTAAACTTAGTTGATCATGGATGTGAACCCACCTGCAAAGTTTTATGGACCCCTCTTTAATATTGAAAACTACTTCTTTTGTGTTATTAATAGTTTTTCCCCAATGATGCTATTTAAAGATCTCATATTTACATTGGATTTCCAATTTATTAAACTAATTGCTTACTAGGTCATGTGTGGGTAATTTAATATGGTTGAAGTAGTGCTCGATAAGTGTGGTCATTTCCTTATGCACTAGATAATTAGTGAAAAGGAATCTTGGTAAATTACATGTGTAATAAATTAGGCTTTATGATTCCAATGTTAACAACTTTCATATCTAGTCTATTTGGTACACATGGTCTAACCTTCATGCTAGATCTAAAATAATTTTCAAATAACTTGACAAAGCTATGTTATAAACTTACCCATAAGTTGTCATTTTCTAGTTGTTTCTTTGTGTCGATGGAGCCATTACCTAATATTATTTTTTACAAACACCTTTAAATTTGATTTTGCATTAACTAATGGTTGGTCAAACCCAAGGTGGAGAAAATTCATTTTTTTCTCAACATGTCATTGCTAACTCACAAGCCAACCCTTGCACACATCTAATGAGTCTAGAATCTAGGATCATTTTGTTAACATGACATTCATCGAATAAAGTGATGTAATTATTTTATCAAGTCCACCTTCCTCTTTTTACTCATCTGTATCTACTAGCTAGTGTTTTTCCATCATTTTTATATGAATCTAACTACCTCAAAGCTCCATCATGCCATAATTGGAAGGACAAACATTTGCACCAAATATGCAACTACAAATGGTCAAACTTCATGAATAGAAGACATTTTTTAATAACCACTCTAATCGAGAGGAAGTTTGTATGGTTATAATTTTCTTATGTTGGAAATATTTTTAACATTAAATTCCATAAAATTGGAAAATCAAAGTGCCTCCAGCTTAACTATGGAGTGGTAGAGCTCCAAATTGGTGACCAAGTAAGAGTAGTGATGAAACCATCCGAACTAGTGACCATATATGGATAGAAATTGTGTAGTCTATTTAATGGTCACATCATTCCATAATTGGATCTATCCAATCTCATGAGGAAGATGTGGTTCAAGATTTTGATAATAAAAGATTGATCAATATATGTTCCTGATGAATAGCTTGACAACATTAATAGGATACAATTATAGGATGTGGGTGTAAATAGTTGATGAAACTGCATAATTGTCTTAACTAATAATGTAATAAACATATCTATGTTAACATTCCCCCTTATTACATTGTTCCTCAAAAAGTATCCCTAAAACCACAAAAACACCTTGCTAAGGGACCCCCCCTTAAGGCTTACATAAGATAAATATACATTCTTTAGAAGATCTTTATTTGAAGAAACAAATCCTAGATCAAGTGGAACTCCATCAAGATGCCTTGTGACCCTTCCAAAGGTGTAGCTTTGAGCTGAATTCTTGAGCTTTTTTGGACTTCCATCTCCTTGAACTCTTGAATCACAGACACCAAATTATTAGACTATAATCCATCCCGAGTTCTACAAATATAGAGATCCATCAAGTTGTCTCTTGACCCTTGAAAGGGTATAATTCTCAATCACAGTCTCATAAGCTTGCTAGACAACAATCCATATTGAGTTCAACACCAAATCCCTTGTGGCTATCTCTAGAAACAAACTTCACAACATATGTATTCTTGAAATCCATCAACATCAACAAGGAAAGCAAAAATGAGCTTCTCATGTAAGGTACCATCTCCAAGTAAAAGCTGACTTAAGATGATAGAAATTCCTCCATCCTCTGATGCCACCAACCTCCAATTGATCCTATTACACTTTATCTATTTGATGTCTTGGATAAGTCTTTGGAGACCTCATTAGTTGTAACCAAAATAGCCTCAAAATTCCAAGCATAACTATTTGAAGATCCATTGGTAGCATTGATAAACTTATCTACAAGATACTTAGTAATTGTTCCAATGCTTTGGAATGCACTTTTTCAAACATCGATAGCAAGAAGACAAATTACTTGATTGGTACATCTTAGAGAAGATATATAAACTGCTTGACATCTTACAATACTCATAAACCTAATTCAAGTGGTATTTTCTCTTATAAAGCAATTACCTCGAAGTTACCACTAATAGGGGATACATACAAATGAATGTGTAGCAATTTATGAGTTTTGATATGTTGCAAATGAATGATTGTCCTAGTCTTGATTGCATTGTTAGAATCTTCAATAACTTTGTGTGATACAATTTGAATAGCCTTAAGAGCACAATCATTTGATAACTTAATGTAATTGAACATTACCAGATTCAATAAAAAATTCATCTTCTACAATATTGTTCAAATTATCTTTATAACACCTTATTTCTCCAAATGGTAAAAACTTTGACTTATATTTTATAAAATGAAAATAAAATCCACTTCACATAAAAGGATGCCACTATCACCTTATATAATGCACCTTATTCAATGGTATCCTCCACAACATTAACAAAACTATTTACCTCTTGACTGTGGTGCCTCAAACCTTTCTTTGAGAGTGAATTCTCATTACAATATAATAGCTACCTAATAAACATGTACCAAGAAATTTCAAGAAAACCAAGATGATTTTACATAACTAATCATTTGTGAAATCCTTGAAAGAAGATTTACTAGTCATTATTTGTGGGTCCTCTTTAATATTATAGTAGAGAATCCCTATAGTACAAAATAATATCAAACAAGAGTGATAAAAATATGAGAATGCCATAAATATGATCATTTAGACCAAACAAAAAATCTTAAACAAATCTCTCTCACAAAATATTATATAAAAATAAAACAATATATAATCAAAGATGATAAAGACAGAGAATGACAAATATAAAAGCATACCAAAACAAAAACCCTAACAAAAGTCTCTCACAACATAGTCAACTTTGTCCGATTAATAATTATAAAATTTTAAAATTAAAATAAAAAGTCGATAGGCGAATGAAATTAATTAATTAACATGCGACCCTTTTCTAAAGAGTACCTGTCTTAGGCAATGGTCAAAATATAATAAAATATATATCTAGATAAGATCAAACAATGATTCGGTACATACCGCGTCTTTCGAAATGGGGCGGATCTGTCAAGGCTTATAGTTATCATCTATTTGCAATCTGGTCACATCTGAAATACCTCTCTGTCGTCTACTTGCAATCCGAGAATCTCTGAAATGCCTCTTTGTCATCTTTAAAATCTTTGAAGGACAAGAGGAACTGGAACTGGAATTGGAATTAGGGCATCGTGTAATCATGGTGTTTGCAACAAATTTCTCTGCTCTGGTTATTCCGAGATATGTCGTTGCCTTAGCACTTACCCTAGCTTATATAAGAAATGTAATGCAATGGCTTTTCTCTTGCCTTGGACTTGCTCAGCAGCAAAGGGTTTCAGGGCGAAATTCTCCAGAGATACCCTCGGTCATTTGCGTTTCCTCTGTGTCTGCCTGCAAGATCAGGGACAGTTTACCTCTCTGTACGTTGGATTCTTTAGCAGATAGGATTTGTGAGTATGCGGAGAATGTTATGTGCGCCGTTTGCTTGAGCTCTGTTCAGAAAGATGAGAAAATTCGGCAACTGTTTAATTGCCGCCATATTTTTCACAGTAAGTGTTTGGATAAGTGGATCAATAACTATCAGAATACTTGCCCTCTCTGCAGATCTTCTCTGCTGCCAAAAGAAAAGGATCTTCATGAATCAGACATTCCTCTACAGAGATAGAATTAGGGATTTCGCAGTACAGAAATTGAAATTGAAAACAGAGGACGGCAACGGGGTGTAGAAAACGGCGTTCACTACAGTGGCTCAAATTTCCAAACGTGGAACATGTAGATTCATTCCAGAGCTTGGAGTGCATCTACACCGTCCCCACTGCCGTTCAATATTTTGACTAAGAATTTGAGCCGGTTGAGAACGGCCTCCCGTTCTTGCTTGAATGTACTATGAACAGTAGCCGTAAATCAGTAAAGAACACAAGATTTACTAATTCTTTTTGTATTTGCTCTTGTTACCTATATGATTTTGCACTCTCATAGACAAAAAATTTCAATAGAATTATCCCCCTTTTTTTTCTTTTTCTTTTTTTTTGCTTTTAGTTAAAATGGTGAGGATACACATGGGTGAGAAGGTTACACTCATGAAGGCTTCTATGGTTATTAGGTCACCGTCGGATGAACTTGGTGAGAGTGTTTATTGATATATGGTTTAAACAATATATTTTAAGTTTTGATTTGTTTAGGTGGCTCATCTGAAAACATGCTAGCTTCTCCAGTAAGGTCCATCTTTGATATATGGTTTAAACAACATACTCTAAGTTTTGATTTGTTTAGGTGGCTCATCTGAAATCATACTAGCTTCTCCATTAAGGTTCATCTTTGATATATGGTTTAAACAACATATTCTAAGTTTTGATTTGTTTAGGTGGCTCATCTGAAATCATACTAGCTTCTTCACTAAGGTCCATCTATTAGTATGATTTTATATGAGCCACTAAAGCAATCGAAGCTTAGAGTGTGCTATTTAAGTTTGATCCTTTGTTGTAGGAGAGGTTATGAGGTTATTTAAGTTATAAATTTTAATGTTATAAATAATTTTGTATAGTTGTGAGATTTGTGCTTAAGTTTTTTCAATATCAATTTTGTTTGGGTTGACAAAAATCTTATTTTTATGCTATCTAAAGCTTGTAGATGAAATAATCAATTCTACATGTTATTATTTTGGTAGAGTTTGTTTTTCGTCTTCTTCAAATTACAGCTATAATTTTGCTTCATAGTTAGGATGCATGGTATACAGGTACAATAGGTATCCATGCAAGGCTCTTTGATCATCTATAAAATTATGTGAGCAAGAGATCAATAATAATACTCAGCTATAATGTTGCTTCATAGTTTCAAATGCATGGTATATGGGTACAATAGGTATCCATGCAAGGCCCTTTGATCGTCTATAAAATTGTGTGAGCAAGAGATTAATAATACTTAGCTATAATATTGTTTCATACTTTAGCATGCATGGTATATGGGTACAATAGGTATCCATGCAAGGCTCTTTGATCATCTATAAAATTTTGTGAGCAAGAGATTAATAATACTTAGCTATAATATTGTTTCATAGTTTAGGATGCATGGTATATGGGTACAATAGGTATCCATGCAAGGCTCTTTGATCGTCTATAAAATTATGTGAGCAAGACATCAATAATACCCAACTATAATGTTGCTTCATAGTTTAGGATGCATGGTATATGGGTACAATAGGTATCCATGCAAGGCTCTTTGATTGTCTATAAAATTATGTGAGCAAGAGATCAATAATACTCAATTATAATGTTGCTTCATAGTTTAGGATGCATGGTATATGGGTACAATAGGTATCCATGCAAGGCTTTTTGATCGTCAATAAAATTATGTGAGCAAGAGATCATTAATAATTTATATGTTCAACATACAAGTTTTAATTGTCTTCCTTCTAAAACCTTCTCTATCAATATATATCTTATATGTTGGAAAGAGATGCACATACAAACACTAGGGATTAGATCTATAAAGCTTAGTAAAATTAATTTGGATTAATTTTGTTGACAAAAATCAACACTATTTGAAGTACTATATCAATAGAAGATGGATGTATTAGTCTTATAAATTACATTATGCTTTCTTTTGGGTTGAGATTTCTTTCAGATCAATTATGAGTATGATTTTATTAGTTTTGTATGGAGTTAAAAGGCTTTTATGTGAAAGAGTGGTACTTTTGTGAGTATAAGAGTATTTTGTTTGTAAGAGTCCAATATATTATGAGATATTAATAGATTTTACTATCATTTTAGAGAAAATCATGATTCTTTATGTGATTTTATTTATTATGAGAATTAAAGATATATGACTAATTAATAAACAAATAATCTATTATATCATGATTCTTTATGTGATTTTATTTATTATGAGAATTAAAGATATATGACTAATTAATAAACAAATAATCTATTATATTTACATTTTAAACACTTATTAGTACAACTATATCTCAATATCTACCCTCAAATTTTATCTTCAACTTTATTTAAATGAACTCATTAAAATTTAGACTTATAACGTAATTTATATTTTAAATGTGTTGTATTCTCTTAAAAAAGACTACGTATTTAATAAATATTTTATTAAAAGTAATTTTTTAACCATACCTATTTTTAATTAGAAAATTTAACTTATTATATTTTTTAATTAAAAATGTAAGTTTATTAGCTGTACGTATTTCTAATTAGAAAGTCTTTTCGTAACTTGTAAGTTATCCAAATCAGCTAATAGGCACATAAAAATTAAAAAAAGATACTTCCCATATATGCCAATAAAATACACCTAGTGATGTAAAGATAAATACTTTTACCATTGCTTATAATAGATATTGAGTTGACCCCTAAATTATGCTTTGCTGAAAAATTCTTTAACGTTTTAAAGCACTTAATTATTTAGTTGACATATTCTAAACATTTTAATACAACGTTACGTTTTGTTTTGTTTTGTTTTGTTTTTAAAGGTGGAGAAATAAAGTGAATTAAAGTTATTTATTTTGGGTTCAACGTCATTGATGTTTTATTTTGCTTGTGATTAAGTTGGTGCATGTTAAGCGATAAGACTCTCAAACAACATTTAGATGGTAAAAAAAAATTAAGATTAATTAATTGATATATATTTTTTAGTATTTGCTCTAGGTATAGTATTATTGCAATTAGTTTTTCAACTTATTTTGTTAATTAGTTATTAATAAATTGGTTTTGAACCAATTAAAAGCTAGAATTTTATGCTCTCTCTTTATATATATTAAGTGAACATATTAAATACTTAACTTTAAAAATTGTAAAAATTATTTTTCAACATAATTGTCTAAGAAGTTTGGGGTGTTATGGGAAAGCAAAGTAGACTATTTTTTAATATTTTTTAAAATGATTTTTCATTTTTTTTTTCCTTTATAAAGTCATTTCATTAAACCTTCCTAAAATAAATAAATTTTACTCATTTTTACATTTTTTTAAGAATAATTTTTTTAATTTATGTAATTGTTATTTTTTTATTAAAGAAAATCAAACAAAAATCAATTAGCTATTTTATAGAGATTTGGATTCACACTATTAAAATAATAAAATAAAACTAAAATTAAAGCACATTCATAAATAATTTTCCAATGGATTTGATTTTACATAATTAAAATAAAAATTTAAATTAAATCTTGAACTATTACGATTTTGAGAATGATGATGAGCTAAGGGATGCTTTCCCCACGTCTAAGCGGCGGGGGAGACGTCTAGGCTCCAAAAACAAGAACCCCTCCAAGAAAAAGATTGGTGACATTCAGGGTAATGTTACGGCCCCAATTGTGGGATCATCTGATAATTGCTCTCCCCCCCTGAATGTTTCCCAATGAATTGCATTTCGTGGAATATTCGGGGGCTTGAATCCCCTGACAAAAGGTGGGTCATTAAGCATTACCTTGATACCTGTAAAGCCATGGATTTCCTTATGCTACAGGAGATTAAGGCCAATGGATACACTCTGGATGCCAACCTCAACTTTCTGTGGAAAGATGCCATCAAGCTTTACACCAACCACCCTAGAGGTAGGGGTGGGGTTGCCCTTCTGTTCAATAGGAAATGGGAAAACTTTATCACTGGCAACGGGATTTCCCCCTGTAACAGGGCGGTTTGGGTTACCTTTAATTTTAAATAACAATATATTTGGCATATGCTCTATCTATGCCCCGAATGAATTCAAGGAGAGAGCGAGTCTTTGGGACTGGTTGGCTGCTCTCCCTAATATCCCCTGGCTTATGGGGGGGGACTTCAACATGATTGAATCCCAGGAAGACAAAATTGGAGGCCTTTCGTTTGTCTGGAAAGACTTTGAAAAAATGCACTGGATAAAGATGATAAGCTCCAAACAATTATTTGATCCCTTGGCTGGCACTAAGGATACTTACCCTGGCATTTAGCACACCTGGTGCAACTTCCAATAGGGTCCTTCTAGAGTTTACTCCAGGCTTGACCATTTCTATGCTAATAAGAACTTCTTTTCCTTTCTCCCTGATAAACTCGGCCACTCGGTCCTAGTTACCCCCACCTCTCTTTTCGATCACCACCCTATCTCCTCTTGTGTTAGAATCAATAGCTCCCCTATTCGCAGCAGAGGCTCCAATCCCAAATTTTTCCTTAACACTAACCTTCTCGAAGATGATGATATTCTTTGTGCCATCTATATCATTAGATTCATCAACAGGAATAACTTTCCTGTCAAGTCTCATCTGGATAGATGGAACTTGAACATTCCCGCTGGCAGAATCTGTTAAAAACCATTGGGCAAAAAAGGGCCAAAGACTTTAGATTCGTTGAAAAAAGCTCTCCTCCGATCTTCAGGTTGCTGAATCCAACATCCAAGCCAATCCTACTAATTATGAGCTCATCTCTCATGTTGTCAATGCTAAGGAAGCCCTTAGACAACACCAACAGGTCAAGGTCAATGGCGCCAAGATCAGATCCTATGCGCACTTGTTGCAATTTGGGGACAGAGGCTCCAAATTCTTCTTTAACCTCATCAAGCAAAAGTAGTCTAATGAAACTATAGAAAGAATTTTAGTTGATAATCATGAGATAAATGACCTCGAAAACATCAAAAAGGCCTTTGTCAACTTTTATCAAAATCTTTTTTCCTCTGAGGATTCGGAGGAAGCCTCCTTCCTGAGAAATCAAGTTTGTTCCCTCATCCCTAACAAAATTTCCACTTTAGAAGCCAACTAGTTGTCTAAAGATATATCCTTGGAGGAAATTGAAAAAGCCATTAACGCTCTTAATAATGACAAGGCCCCTAGCCCTGATGGTCTCCCGGTTGAGTTCTACAAGACTAATATTGATTGGATTTTCCAAGATCTTCTTGATATTTACTCTAAGGCTCTTGCTAGAGGCTCCCTGGGTATGTCCATTAATAGGGGTATTATTAAATTGCTTCCCAAGGATGGGGACAAAGCGCTCATCAAGAATTGGAGACCTATTACTCTCCTCAATGTCTCCTATAAAATCTTCGCCAAGATCCTGGCTCTGAGAATTGAGAGTATCCTGCCCAAGTTTGTGTGCCCTACCCAAACTGGATTCATTAAAGAAAGATATATCCTTGAAAACCCGATCACCAGCTGGGAAGCCATGAAATGGGCCAACGTTTCCCAGCAAGACTCTGCCATGTTCCTTCTGGATTTCGAGAAAGCCTATGACAGGGTGGAATGGAATTTCATCTCCATGATGCTTGAGGCATTTGGTTTCCCTAGGACCTTCTGCAACTCTGTTAAAATTTTACTCAAAGATGCCTTCACCCAGGTTGATGTGAATGGCTCCCTCTCAGATTCCTTTCCCCTTGGAAGATCCATCAAACAGGGTTGCCCCTTGGCCCCTGCCCTCTTTGTTGTTGCTTCTGAAGCCCTATACTACATCTTGAGAGACAACTTTATCTCCCCGGTTGTCAAAGGCATATCTCTCCCTAACAACGAAGAGCTTCTTAATTGCCAATTTGCTAATGACACCACGATCTTCCTTGAAGCCATGGCTGACAATTTTGAGGCGCTGTCTTACAAGCTCAACCTCTTTTGCAAGATCTCAGGTGCTCGTCTTTCCCACCTCAAATCTATCTGCCTTAGTTGGGATGAGCAACCACCTAACAGGTTTTAAAACTATGACTTTCAGTGGGGAGGCCCGCACAAAATTGTGAGATATCTTGGCATACCCTTCTCCATTGATCCTTCCCTTAAAGATATGTGGTCATGGGTCAAAGACAAGATCTTTAAGAAGCTCAATAAGTGGCACAACAGGGCTCTGTCCTTAGCTGGCAGAGTGCAAGTTTGCTAAAAAATTCTCTCCTCTTATAATATTTATTATTCCTCGGCCTGGATGTTCAGCAATTATCAAATTTTAGAAATTCAAAAGGCGGTTAGGAAATTTCTTTGGTCTGATGGCAAAGGTAAAAATAAAATGCACGCTGTTAAATAGGAGTGGTGCCATACTAATAAACTCCTTGGGGGTCTTGGCCTGAAGGATCTTAGGCTCCAAGGGATTGCCTTGGCCGCCAAGTGGATCTTTCACTCTCTTGATGGTGATGATCCTTGGAAGGTCCTCGTTAGGAATAATATTGAAAGGGGATTCCCCAAGAATGCTAAATCCTGGAAGAATCTTTCGTTCAACGATCTTGTCCTTGGTAACTTTCCTGTTCTTGTGCAAGGATCTGCTATTTTTAGATCCATTTGGAAAGCTTGGAACTATGTGAGGAGCTTTATTACTAACATGACCTTCCATGATGATACTCATCTTTATGGTGAAAGGTCCATCTGGTGGAACTTAAGTTCTTCAGGAAAACCCCTCGCCCTCTCCCAGGGCTGCTCTGCTAGACACTGGGCTAACAAAGGCATCTCTCAATTGGCTGACCTGTTTGAGCAAGACAGATTAATTAGTTGGGAGGATCTCAGAAACAAGTTTGACATCCCTGTCTCCCAGAAGAAGACCTATAATTTGATCTGCAAGGCCACCATGAACCTCCCGACTTCCTGTCAGTTAGATTCTCATAGATTCTTATGCAGTAAATGGTCAGATGGGACCATTTTGTACAAAATCAAAGCCAAGAATATCTACAATATTATCGGGCATTCTGATGCCATTATTGACCACATCAACAATGTTTGGTACTCTACCCTCGACACCCACTCGTGGAAGAAATTTTTGAGATTCTTTGGAAAGGTCCTACTGAACCTAAGATAAAATGTTTTAATTGGCTTTTGATTCTTGATAAGCTCCCTATCAGAAAAGATATCTCGGTTACTGATTATTGTAATCTGTGCAGGTTACCAGAGACTGGTAGACACATTCTTATTGACTGTATTTTTGCCAAGGAAATTTGGCATATGTTTGGCATCATTTATCCTTCGATCTTTAACATTATTGAAATTATAACTGGGCATATTGATGGGCTGAAACAAGATTCTAATTTGTTTTGGAAAATTCTCTCTAATATTTTGTGGCAAATTTGGAAATGTAGAAATGAAGAAAGATATTAGAACAATCCCAGAATTTTTACTGAGTTTTTTCAGAAACTCATTTTTCTTAAAATTTTCCTACAGGTTCGCACTACCATGTTGATTGATAAAGAAAAACTTAAAAGGTTCCTAAAGAACGGTTTTGCCACGTTCTTCATATATGAGATGCAGGGTGGGTATGCCTGGAGGCAGACTTTGGACAATCTGCAGTTATTCGAGAAGACTTGCAAAATGCTTACCCAAGAAGTGAAGAACAATAGGAACGCCAACAAGGATCAGATCCTCATGCTTGCACAGATTTAGGAGTTGAAACACATTGTCTGGATGGAAGGTGCTAAGGGGTGGACTGCCTGGGTTGATACCATGGATGATATCTTACACTAGTGTCTCTTCCTTATGTCTCTAGCTCTGTTATGTATATCTCTGTGCTGGATATTTATGTCACTCCTGATGTGAGGCAAAGCCTCTCTTGAGCTGTACATTGTGATCTTTTGTGCTTTTTTGGCACTTTTTTTGTGACCTCTCTATATATAATACAAAAAATCTTGAACTATTTGATATTACCACTTTTTTATTTTCCAATTTTTATTAACTTCAAAACATACATAAATTAAAATTAAAATTAAATTTAAATATATAAAATCATTATAATTATTAATTAAATTATAATTCTAATCTTATTATTATTAATTATTATAATCTTAAAAGCATTATAATTAAGATTAGGATTAGAATTAAGAATAAGTAAAAATTATGGTTAGAACTATTTAAAAAATAAAATAAATAAAAAATAGAATATTACTAATAAAAATCACTGAAATATGATTAATAGATATAATGCTCCAAAAATTTATTCATCTAATACCTTTATTTCAAATCTTATTCTCAATGTTTTCATAGATTTATTTCTGTAATGTCACTACAATTCTTTATTGTTAGGGTTAGGGTTATGATCATAGTTATGGATAGTGTTACTACCATAGTTATGGATAGTGTTATGACCATAGTTAGAGTTAGAGATAGGTATATGATTACAATAATGGTTTAGAATTTATTGTTAGGGTTAGGATTAGGGTTAGAGTTAAGGTGTGAGTAGAGTTAGGGTTAGGTCATGCAAAGAACTAATCAACAATACTAAAACACTATAATGAACAAAACTTACATTTATTTTTATTTGCATTAGTAAACCTTACATTTTTTTTCAAATCTAAAAAACAATAATTACAATATATAAAGGCAAGTACTAGCCACTAAGTGACATTTGTTAAAATTATATACATAATAATAATGTGAAAAAATAATAACAAATTTTTAAAATTAAAATTAGTTATTTATTTTTAATTTTAGATAGATATCTATTCTTTTAGTTCACATGCATGGGCTTAAAGATTATAGTGCTTTAGCTTATCTACAATTAAGTTGGTACATATTATTTAAAGGAGAGCAACAAATTATCATTCATTCATAATTTATTAAGATGGTCAAACAACTTATTTATAATGATAAAACAATATTAAGATTGACTACACAATTTAAAATTGACACTTATAGATATGTTTTTTAAATTATATATATTAAAAATTTAAAGACAATTTTAATGACAACTATCACTCAAAATTTTATTTTATGAGCATAAGTAATGTTTAGATTTTGAACTAAAATTCAATAATAATTAAATAATACATATATCTGTCACACATTAAGTTGTTTATGTTATTTTTTACATTGTATGTAGTGCATAATTCTTTTTAGGGATGTAATTCTCTAATCTCACATATGTCAAAGAGTTTGAATGTACTTTTTTTAATTTGATTTGTTTGATTTAAATTATCTATTTTAATGCTTAAACTAGTGGCCCTCTTACTTTATAAGAATTCATCATGTTAAATCTAAGGGATTCAAGGTTCAAGTTGGCATCCTTAACCTATGTATCCTAGCTCTTGCAAGACGATCCATGCGACATAGAGTTTAATCAAAAAATTATTGGCCACTTATTAAGTCTCCATACATGATCCATATGTCAAGGTGTATAATTCATGTAGGCAATTGAAGGGTACATGGTTGATGTACAATTTTGACAAAGAGCTCCAAGGTTTGAATACATATTCTCAACATGTTACATAATTCAATGTAGCAAAGAAAACAAAGAAAGAAACTATCATGCATATGTTACACCAAGTAACAATACATTATAGCAAGTTAACAATCCATATTTAACATATGATAGTAACTCTAGTTTGAGGAATCTCCTATCCATGTCATTGGAAAATATTGTTGGCTAGAAAAATAAGACTTGCTAAATATTGCATCATGTTGATAAAGGATTTGTACATTGACAAGGATAGAATCATCTACTACTATGTTACATATGTGAGGGAGTGACAATGTTTTTTTATCAAAGATACCAAAAGGTTTCATTAAGTGTAGTGGGTGCTAGTAGAAATATAAAGGAATATCAAGGAAACTAAATTGGGAACCACTTCTTGCACTTTGTACTACTAGGAAAAAAATAGAGTGAGTGTACATGAAGTATGCCAAATCCTTCTAGCCACAAAATTCCTTTAACCTTGGCTTTAGCAAGGATCTAAAATTTCCTTATCATTGACAAGGGACTTGAGCTTGTACAATACAAATCAACATATCACATGAATAAATGCAAATAGTATCCCATATAATTAAGAAATCTTCATTGGCCAATGTTTAAGAAATATGGATTCCCCTATAGACCAAAAAATCACCATAGGTTTGGAGCAAAATATTATATTTTTAGAAAATCAATATTGAAACTTAATGTTCTCCTGAACATGATCATGGGCACATAGATTCACCAAAATATCCTAAAAAATTAATCATTTTTAATATCACATATGCATGCTAGAGTGAATAGTCACATTTGTGAAAAAAAATAGTCAAACTTAAATTTTATGTGGTCGTTGATGCAATGATAGACTTGTTATTAGAGTGCATAATAATTTAATATATTTATTTGATTATCTTAGGTTTATTATGCATAGTATAAATTTCCTTGGGTGTTGACATGTACATGTTTCACATTGTGAGAGCTATCTTCTCTCACCACACGTGTCATGCTTATATGAAGCTTCTTCTATTATTAATTTATATTTTATTTTGTCTCATTTATAGTGGTCCTCACCTAGTTGTTATATGTTAGGACTCTTATTGAATATTAACTATAAAAGAGGAGTAAAAATTTATTCAAACTAAAACAAAGAAGTACAAAGCAAGGGCATTACACACCCCTGTCAATCTCCACTAAGTGGTCCAACTTTTGTGACAAATCCAAGGGTAATTGACCCCTATCCACAATGTTCTAATTCTGCAGATGATCAAAGGCCCATTTGGCCAAACAATCCGCTACTCCATTTCATTCTCTAGAAATGTGATAGAAAGTAACAAATTCCAAGGAAGCACAAAAATTAAGAATCTGTTGAATAATCAAATATAAATTCCAACTGACATCTTCTAATTGTTGCCTATTCAACAAAGTCACCACCAACTGAGAATCAAATTCACAAATGATCCTTCTCCACCCAAGAGTGCAGCTCCACTGCACACAAGATAATCATCCTATTTTAATCAACCTAGGATCATGTTGGCAACTAACTCTACTAGTAGAAACCTAAATTATTCCTCCTAATCATGAACCTTAATTATCATCAAATCATCATTAAATCATTAATTACATCTACTAATTAACCATTTATTAATCATCATTTTACCTTTTCATAAGATGGGATTCATCACATCACAAATTTCCATTTATTAAATGATAATTATTTTCCATTTAATCCCATTATCGATTTAATTAAATAATATTTTATTGTTTAATTAAATATGAGTTAATTATCCATTTTCAAATCATAATTTCCATTTTTGAATCATTCATCAACTCTTCCTTCCATCATCAGTTAACTCACTCTTCATTTAATAACTCTTTAGTCTTCATCAGTTAACTTTACATTCACTTTAGAAAATTCTTTAGTCTTTATGAGTTAACTTAGTCTATAAATGGAAACTTTAAGTGCACAATTATCCATTAATTAAATTAAATAATTCATTATTATTTCTTTATGATTTGAAATGGAAATTATGTATATATCAATTGGGTTGACTCCACAGTTAGTTCAATTAACTAAAGTCTTTATTCAAGATTATCCTCATCTTCCATTTTATTTTTCCTTGGAAATTCTATAAATATATCCTTTTCTTCATCATTTTTATATCACATTTTATGAAAATAAACTCTATCAAAATCATAGATCAATCAATCATCAATCATAGTGTCTTGGTGCTGAGATTTAGCATCCACTTCATAAGGAAAAGCATCATCATTGATCAGTAAAGTAGAAGTTTAATTTGATTTTAATTTATGTTTTCAAGTCCAATTGATCAATTCTATCCCTAATTATTAGTTGACTAAATTTATTGTCCAACTTATTCTTATCATCTCATCACAACACTAATTTATCAACTTCACCATGTTAATTTTCCTTGTTGATTAATTGATTGTATTATATTAATTAATAAATATCATTCCCCTTTATCAACTCATGTCTAATTAATTGATTAAAATTATTACTAATTAATTAATTAACTCCAAATTAACCCATTCATATTTATTCCATTAAAATAAATAAAAAATTTGAATTATTCTCACTTACAGTTCAAATCACCAATCAAAGTTAGTTAACTGATCAGTTAATCCCACATTTCACTCATGTCAATTTAGTCAATTCCACCTCTCACTCATCAATAAAATTAATTAACTAATTATTTGATGAAGTTAACTCTTAATCAAATTAGTTAACTAATCAAACAAGCTAGTCGGATTAGTTGACCACTCAATCAATTGAGTTAGCTAATTAGTCAAACTAGAGTTAACTCTACATAAAATATTTAGTCCTCAAGATTGATTAATATTATCTTGTTCATTCACATTTTCACCTAAAAATATATAAATATGCCATTCCTTTTGTAAATTGGGGAAGGTTGCTAAATAGTCTTTGATCCATTTTTGAATATTTGAATCATGTCATTATCATGTAATTGACTAGCCTACATAACACTTAGAGCATCCATACTCCTTTATCAAAGTACAAGAAAATATAATTCTAGCCTGATCTAATATTTCTATAAATTTAAAGTAAAATTTAAAATATATTTTTCTAAATTTATAATTTATTTTTCATTTAGTGCATTCATTTTGTCACACCTAATGGGGTAGACCCCTTCATATATTACTTTTTTTGAAATAGTTTTCTTATATAATAATTGGCATCTAATTTATTAGGGCGACTATTATTGAAAATCTACTCAACTTCAATGTACATACTTAGTTTTAACATGCTTTAGAAACTTCCTCAAAGATCATGGAATGAAATGATACTTTAGTAGTTGAGTACTTGGGACATCAATCCATAGCCATAAATTGAGAGTTTTGGGATAGAAACCATAAGGATCAAGAACATGAAATAGGGAATCAACACACAAGGATCTAGAAAAATCATAACAAAAAATTGTTTTGTAATCTATAAAATCATAAAATTGATAACGGGCTCTATCATACATGCTAGATACACCCTCAATCTCTTGTAGGTTTAATTTTCTATTTACTTTTGGTTAAGACACATTTTAGTTCATGAGATATTAAGATAGACAATCATATGTTTATGCATTCCCATAACACCTCAAATACCTCAAATAAATGGGTGGCTAGATCAACAAGCAATACGTCTTAACATATCTTCCATAAAAATTCCAAGTGGGATGTTTTGGTGTCTATTTTGATTAATGATATTTTGAACAAGTCTAGAAGAAAAATTAGTTAATAGAGGTGTAATACAAATTCAATATTAGCATCACTTGAAAAATTATTAAAATAGGTTGTAACATAATTATATCACATGCACGATCATATTATATACATATTTTATTTGTTGTGTGTATATTTATTTGCAAAATCCACACCGACTATGTCTCAAGCAGAAGTTTGTCTTGTGGTATCTAACTATTGAGTGAATTATTAATTTTTTTTCTATATTTCTCATCCATTTGGATACACTCAATGGTAATGATGTGCATCAACATAATTAAATATAATATTATAATTAAGGCATACAAAGTTATTAGAGATTCCCATGAGTCAAAGAACCCACCATCTTGGTCAAGGGAGTGGAAATCTCCATCGATAGGAAAGAAAATAAATAGGAAAATAACATGTGAAGGGGAAGAATAGTTATATCATTTGGAAAAGAGGTTTATATAAATATTTTTATAACTATTTAATAAAGATTATCTTATTAATGTCTATTCAATAATTGTAACCCAAATATAGGTTCCTTGAGACTTAGCTAGTGTAGTGGAATTTGCCATTGGTCTCTTTGTTATGAAAGAAGTTTTTGGACCCAGTCAACAACATGTACTTATAATTACAAGTGATATCTGAGAATTTATATGTATTTATCATTTCATGATACATTCCAAACTTAAAAGTACTTCAAGGAGATGTGTAGTCCTACATTAGAGGATTTAATACTTCATGTTCATGTAGAAGCTTTAACTTCATTGATAGAGTGCTACAAGTTGAACTTTAAAAAGAGAGATGTGGCATATTTGAGGCACTTCACAAAACTCATATTATAGATCCCATCATGACTAAGGCTTGTTAATTTTATCATGAAGGGTGCCAACCACCCATAGTTTGTCACTTTCTCAAAGTTCACATCTTGAAGATGTGTTGAATATCTTTTATCCCATTTGAACATCACCAATTATTTGTAAAGGATGTTTTGAAGGTATTTTCTTGACACTTTTTGTGCTATTATAAATTCTCAAAGTTACAATAATTTTATAAAGTGAATGGCCAACATTGATCCAAGTTTTAAACTTCAATCACTAAAAAGTGACAAATATGTTTTGAATTTTCAAATGATGTAAACTAGTGAAATATGTATATTTTATTTTCATCTTTTTAAGAAAATAAAAAAATTATTTGAATGTGATTTTTTTGTAAAATTGACACTATATTTTAGTTGTTAATAAAATATTGAAAAATAAGATTAAGTGGGATGTGACTCTTTATATATAGTAAGTTTTTTTCTTCAATTTTATTTTTGCATTTGTAACTTGAAACTTTAGTGCATGGATTATTATTTCTCCCATTTCAATAAAAAAAAATTAAACCAATTTTAAAATGTGTGTGTGTTTCCAAAAATATAATTATTTTTGATGATACACAATTTTTATCTCAATATTTATCCAAAATAAAAAAGATATATCATAGTGACATGAATTCTCTTCTCTAATGCATCATACTTTATTATTTTTTAATAAAATTTAGTAGTATTTCTAGATAGGATAGTCAAGTTTATATTTTGGTTCTAGGGGATAAGGGTCAAAACTAGCATGTGGCCGTATAGTGGGGACAAAAGTAGTCCACATGGGCCCCACCGTAGAGTGCCTTAATATCCCATGGTTAAATATTTTTTATCCATAAAGTCAACAAAAGAAGTTGAATCACTATACCATAAAAAATGTATTATATTCGGTTTATATTTGTCCCAAACACAAATAGTTATTCATAGTCTTACACGTCAAAGAATATTCATAGCACATCTAACACCACCATATTACAAGCCATTTTTCTTTCTAATGGCCCATAACATTAAAACATGCAGCCAAAATAAAAAATTAGTATAACCCACACCCCCCTTAAGTATCACCACTTGCATTACATCACAACCAATATTTTCATAGATCTGATGTCACAAGAACAACTAAGAGCCAAGACTGTCAGATATCACCAAATCCAATCCAACCTAACCCCCATCCCACTTGCATAGCAACACGACACTCAAAGGAAAATCAATCATTCAGATGTGTCCCATTGGTCAAATCCATGCGCAGGACTACCAATGCCTTCTCCTATTTTTCCACCAGTAACCACCAAAATAATGGTGTTAAAGCCACCAAAATCACTTGAGAAGCAAACAAGGATTGCATGTCATAAATACATACAAACCCTACAATTGAAGGCACCAGATCAAGTTATCAAATTTGAAAAAAAGGACAAAAATTAAAGACTCCATACCAAACTAGCATTGAACATATAAAGAGATTTTCAAATTTAAAAATGCATTACTCAATCTCTTCCAATTTCTATTTAGCATGCCCCACTTTCATATTCAGTTCTACATTTTCCTAGAGGCAGATGAAGAAATACTAGAGGCAGTAACAACAACACGCTACCAAGCTACATGTATTCTACTACTACTAATTCTTTATGCCTACAGATGCCAATTTGTTGTATGCTATGAATATGTTTTCCAAAAATATGTAAATATTTGGGGTTTCACCCTGATGTTGTTTACATTGGGTTTTTCGTTTATATTATTTATACCTCAAAATGCAAATATGTTGTTTGTGATGTCAATGTTTGTCACAATAACCTATAACTCAATATCTTGGGTTTCAACTTACACTATTTATGAATGTCAAGTCATTTCAGTTCAATTTTTGGGTTTTTTTTTTTATTCTATATGCCTGGGAATATAGACCAGTTGTATGCATTGTAAATTTTTGTCACCCACTACCTTGTAACTCAATATATGGGGTTTCAACTGGGTATGTGCAGGATCATGATGGGCCAAAAAGTGGTGATATGATGGGTATGTGTAAGGTATGTGGCTGATGACTTTTTTTTACCCCAAATTGATGAAATGAAAAGGGTTTTAAAGGAGATTCTCAACTTCCCACCAATATAAATTATGCTTTACTTTGAATTTAATAAATAATTATTATTCATTTTCTATTTGAATTACGAATTAAATTCCTAATTGATAGGTCAGATTGAAAAAGATCTATAGCTTTCTGAACGATATCACATTTTTTTAATCTAAAACATGTGTCACATTCTATGCTTCGTGATACTATAGGATTTAAAAAGAATTTCATGAAGTTTTGACCAAGTTAAGGTGGTTAGACATACGAAGTTTTTATATTTTTAAAAGTTGTAATAAAAAAATCATAATTAATTATTTATTGGAAAAAAAAAATACAAAAAATATGCATCACATTGGGACATGAGTCATCTACTTATATCTAAAATATTATAAAAAAATATTATCATTTTATTGTGGTTAGGTGGTTAGACGTATTGACCTACTTTTATTTTTTCCCTCAAATTTATGTATTACCGATTGAAATTTCAAATTTTCACCAAATAGATTTTTTTTCTTTTTAAATAAATCTAGTAGTTTAAACTACATCCAATTTTCTACAGATTCTATTCTTACATGTTTTTGAAATAATATAGATAACTTATTCAAATTTTTACGTCAAGTTTCCTAACTCTAATTTTTCTAAATTTTTCACCACTGAAGGGCCTATTTTTTCCATGATGATCCTACACATACTCAACTTATACTATTTATGAATGTCAATACATTTTTGTTAAAAAATGCATTACTCATCCATTTCCAATTGGGTTTTTCATTTGTATTCTTTATGCCTTGTAATGCAGATATGTTGAATGTGTTGTCAATGTTTGTCACAATAACATGTAACTCATTATCTTGGGTTTCAAATTAGACTATATATGAATGTCAAGTCATTTCAATTTGATTTCAGAGTTTTTTTATTCTATATTCCTATAAATATAGATCAATTATATGCACTTTAAACGTTTGTCACCCACTACCCTGTAACTCAATATCTGAGGTTTCAACTTATAATGTTTATGAATGTCAAGGGAATTCAATTCAATTTGTGGGTTTTATATTTATTTTCCATATTTATAGGAATATAGAGAACAATGTATGCACTATAAATGTTTGTCACCCACTACCCTTTAACTCAATATCTTGGGTTTCAACTTATATTGTTTATGGATGTCAATGCATTTATGTTCCTTGCAATGTTATATTGTTACTCCCTTTTTTCTTCAAGTGCACAAGACCATGTCATTTCATTTCGAGTCTTAAATCCTAGCAATGCCTATCAGTGCATTTTTTTGGAGTCTTCCTTTGGTTAGGCACCCATACATGTTTGTCTCTACACAATTCATTGTTTGGCTTTACACTCAAGAAATCTCCATTTGTCTTTCAGTTGAAGTTTTCTACCTCACTAGGCTTGTACCATTTTCTTTCATTTTTACAATGTTTAACCAATGTTCGTTCATGTCTCAGTAAATTATCTGCGCACTATATATGTACAAATATATACACACACACATATATATGTACATATATATGTGTGTGTATATATATGTGAATGTATATATATGTACATATCTAGATATATGTATGTGTATATATATGTGTGTGTGTGTGTAGTTTTTTCGATTAGTAGTATATATATAGATATATTATATATATGGCAACAAATGTGCCAACCATGCACTTCTAATAATCTGTTGTATAAAATGTGATAGTTACATACAATGTGATATTGAATTTATATTCTATATATGTATGGGAATGACAATCACTTGTATGCACTATAATTGTGTCAATGCACTCTTGTTCCATACATTTTGATTGTTACACCTAATCTTCTCTAAGATATCACACTTCATTTCTTAATATACCTACTATGTATGGATGACAATGCATTTTAGTTTCATAGAATGTAATTGTTACACCTAATCTGCTCTAAGTCATTTCAATTCAATTAATAAATCAAACAAACTATCAACATGCATATTCAAGAAAAAAAATTGTTCATGTACATTAAAGACTATTGCATTACAAACTGTTCATGTATACCAACAATTGCATTACAAAAGTTGTCAACTTGCACATTAAAGAAAAACAAACCATTCATGCATTAATGTGACTTCAATAGTGTTCATTGATATTTTTTTCATTGCTTCAAATAATTTTTTTTAATATCTACAGGTGCAATGTAAAGATAAAATGAGGTCCAATCCAACAAAGAAGACTACAAAGATAGAGTCACGTACATGGAAAAAAAATAGTAACAGTCCCCCCTGTGCATGAACTGATTGTAGAAGGCAACATTCCTCAATTTTTTGAGGTAGTCTCAAAGATTGTTGCACCTACAAGCAGGTGGGAAAGAGCATCATGAGAAAGGGAATGGTCATTAGAGGACATGGACAGGGCATTAGAGGATGTGGAAACTAATGGGATGTCAACAAGTTACTACCAAGAAATGGAAAATCCCAACTACTATGTTGAGCAATTGGTTAGGAAGCCTCACAACTACTTCAAAGAAGGGTCCTACTACAACAATCACAATAGAGGAGGAGGGTCTTATTGTAAATTGGTGCACAAAAATGGAAGATGCTAGCTACAGGCTTGAGATTATCAATCTCAAGCAAGAGGTTGCTCAGATTTTCCAGACTAGACCCAACCCTTTCATGGAGGGGCTACCTGGAAAATCATGGTGGAATGGATTCAAGATGCACCATCCAAAATTGACATTATACACAATTGAAGGTCTCGAAAAGGACATGGTAGTAAATCTAAGACCCATAGTAGTAGCTAAATTTTACAAAACATTGTCATCAGTGTATGAAAATAACTTGTATGGTCCAGAAAGAATATGGAACTATGATGAAATGGGGATTCAAGTAGGAAGAAATGGAACAATGAGGTTGTTGGCATGACGAGGCAACATGAACATCTCATACATAATTCCCAAAAGCCAAGAATGGATAACAATTCTTTGTTGTGTTAATGTAGTTGGCCAAAACATACCTAGTTTCTAGTTTTTCAAGGGAAATATAGAGATAGAAAATTACATTGTTAACTATGAACCACAAGCATGTATAAAAACCCAAGCACATGCCTGATGAAAAAGGATATTTTTTTCAACTGGCTAAAACATTTTTGTCTCTCGGTTCTGGGGGGTGTCACCAACTAATAGGAACCTTCTCATTTATGATGGCCATGGAAGTCATGTTGCACTGACAACTATCCACAAGGCAAGGAGGTTAGGCATTGACCTCCTTACACTACCTACACATACTTCACACAAGCTATATCCCTTGTATGTTAGCGTGTTTGTACCATTCAAGGCATATTTCAAATATGAATGAGCTACATGTTTTAGTAGATTCTAAAATATTGAAATTAGAAGGGCATGATTGGTGGAGTTAGGCAACAAGGCACTGAGAAGAGCATTGACACCATCAAACATACAAGGTAGTTTTAAAATGATTGGGATATGTCCCCTTAATCCCAATGCACTCATGGGCGACATGTGTCCAAGCGACATAATAGCTCGATGACATAGATGATGCTTCTACAATGCAGAAAATCCATAGTCTTTCAGGAGTTATTGTTTCAACAGATGAAGTGGCACAAACATTGTAGAGTGCAATGAAAAGTTAATTGCGGGATGGTGTAGAGAAAAAAATTCATGACATGGACATCCAACTTGAACAATTTCTTGACTTACATTGCCAAGAAGAGATGGGGAATTTCATATTCCCATCTCCAATTGCCACACCTCCAAACCAAATAGTACATTACTATGTAGATGGAAGCCACAAAATTCACGGTTTATTTGAGCAAGAGGAGTTCACTGACTCCCAAGTCACTAAAACAATTGAAATCAAAATTAGTTTGAGAATTGGTAATTTCCTTAAGCTGCCAGTTTACACCGTCAATGCAAGAATGAGAAATTATGCTAGTGGGGCTCTTCAGGTGAGTCAATAGTCTTAGTTATTGATAGCTAATAGTTATGTGACCTCGATAATGAAGGAGCAAAGAAAAAAAGAACTAGAGGAAATAAAAATCAGAAGGAAGCAACAAAATGATGGAAAAAAGGCAGCATGGATTGTGGCCTTGGAGTTGAAGGAACAAAGAAAAATTGAGAAGGAAATCCAACCCAAGGAAAGGAAGCAGCTGAAATAGTTGAAAAGAAAGGAAAGAGAGTAGAAGAAGGAGCAAGATAGGGTTCAAAAATAACAAGTGTAGAAGGAAAGAGAGATCGAGGCTTCCCATAGAGAATTGTTGTGAGATAGATGATTAAGCAATCCTGCAACCCCCTTATCCAAAAATCATAGTTTCTTTTGAGAAATAATAAATAATAACACCTCTCACTTTACTCGAGGTAATGCATGTTTGAGTCCCAACCCATCTCAATTAATCTGCACTAAATTTCTAGTTAGACTGACTTCTTCACTAGTAACCACTTCAAATGTAAGTTGCACACAATTTACAAATGCAAATGCAAATGCAAATCATTTTATGATAAGTCTAAATACAATAGCAGGAGACAAGAACACATCTCTGGATTATTTTCTTGGAGCATTCGACTGAGGTTGAGAGGTACCAACTATAAAAGTCCCTTATATTTTGGTTTTTTTTTTATTATGCACAGTAGGATCATGTTTGTAGTTGGGAATGCCAATTTTAGTTTGTTGCAACTTTATTATTATATTTAAACTAGAACTGTTTATAAATGTGATTTTTTTACGCTGTTATTTTGTTACCCACTGCAATTTAATGTTTGCAATGTAAATGTTAGTCAACTTGTAATCTATATGAAAGCTAGAGTTTCTTTTTGAGTTCAATTCTTAATTCCTACCAATGCTTTCAGCTCAATAAGACCAACCTATTCATGACATGCATAAGTTGGTTGATTTTTTTTTTGGTACAGTGATTTGACTACTTTTGTTTACTTTATGGATAAAAATTATTTTATAATTGAATATTAAGGGGCTCTATTGTGGGGTCCATTGAAGACTACTGGACCCATACTATGTGAATACCTTTTTATGATTGTCATATAATCTACATTTCATAAAATATATTCTATGTTGATAATCTTTTTCAATTTTTTTTACAACAATTAATATGTTTATAATGCCTAACTTGCCACATTGACAATTCCAACATATATAATCTTGTCCTAGATTCAAAGATAATTATATAAAAGATGTAACATTCCAAGGAACTCAATCTCATACAATATTTCATGCTGATAATCTAGCATTTGAAACTCCATAACAAGACATTACATATAGTCATAGAAAAGGTCTACTAGACATATCTAAATTCAACAAGGATTGAAATTTGATTCAATTCTGTTTACATCATTTATTATGTTTTTAATACCTACCTTGTAACATTGACAATTCCAACATATATAATATTGTCCTAGATTGAAAGATAATTAATTATAAGATACAACATTCCAAGTAACTAAATCTTATACAATATTTCATGTAATACATGTACAAGGCTATTGGCTTGCTAAAGTCTATAAAAATAGTACAATAATCTCACACAACATAATAATAACTAAATATTACCACCCATGAAGCACTTCATAAAGAAATACTTGATGTAGTCTATCCTTTTTTATATCAATAGCTCAATTATATCACATCTGAAAAAACATGTACAGTTTTTTTATCAATTATTAGAACTTTCACTCTTTTTTGTAAACCAAAAAGCACATTAGATTTAGGGGTTAGGATTTTAATGTCAAAAAATTATATCATTTTATTTAGTAAATACTAATTAGATTATATTGGTTAACATTCACAACATAATTATAGTTGATTATGAGGGTATTACTATGGAGGCATGCCAAGGGAGGTTGAAGAAGTGAAGGGTAGAGATGAATGTGACCTATGTTTATATGGATGAGTATGAAGTTACTTTATATATATATATACATAATGAAAGAGGCCATTTAATGGCAAATGGTGTTACTTTGAAATGAGCATGTCATGAAAAAGTTGGACTATAGCATGTCCCATAGATAATGTGGTAGCTATTTTATTTTTAATTCTAGTCCATGTGGACTTGCCAAGGTTGGGTGCTCCACTATGGGGAGCTCTCCCCTATTATTGTGTTCATCATTGCACAAAATTTAACTCTGCAAATTGCTTTTAATATTTGTTTGCTATTCTGAAATATGAAAATGGTTTCACTGGTTTTCATTTCGAGGATATTCTGCCATGCAATTGCATTATTTTGTTCTTCATTGCACAATAGTTCATTTGCCAGTTATGTATTTCACAATTGTGTAGTTCATATATGTATATATATGTGCATAAATATGTACATATATATGTATGTGTAGAAGTATGTACATATATATATGTATGTGCATAAGTATGTACATATATATGTATGTGCATACGTATGTGCATTCATGTCTACATGCCAATATGTATGCACATATATATCAATGTGTATATGTATGTATATATAAATATATCTACATGTATATATATATGTATCTACCATGTACATATATATACATATATATACAGATATATAGATATATAGATACATATATTGGTAGATAGATTGAAAGTTATATATAGGTATATATAGAAATTAAATGAAAAGATTAAACCCATTAAAGTCACAATGATGCATGAAGAGAACCATATTTTTCCTTGACAAATTGACTGTGTTTATGAACACAAATATTGGAAGTGTTCATAAACACCCTAGATTCCATATTGTGAGATTTTCTAACTAGCCTACCCAAGAATCTAATGACTAAAGGAAAGCAAAAACCATAAATATGAGGAGGAATAAACTATATTCCTCTCAAGAATGCAAAGCTATATTCAACTCGAGAATTGATATTTACAAAGGAAATGCCTTGGTTATATAGGCCAAGGGAAGATATAGATGCAACCAGATTATGACAAGTGTTGGAATCCTATGAGGTGTGACAACTCATGACATTAAAGGGCATGTGCAGGATCATGGTATGCCAAACAGGCCCTTAAGTGGCAAAAAATTCAGAAAAATCAGTGTTAGGCAACTTGACGTAAATATTTGAATAAGTTATCTATATTATTTCAAAAATATGTAAGAATAGAATTTGTAGAAATTGAATGTAGTTTCTAAAATACTAGGTTTATTTAAAATAAATAAAATCTATTTTGAAAATTGAAATTTCAATGAAAGTACTTAAATTTCGTGGAAAAAATAAGAAGTAGGTGTCCTGTCCGACCACCCTAACCATAATAAAATGATAATATTTTTTTGTAAGATTTAGCATATAAGTAGAAGACTATGTCCGGATGTGATGTATTTTTTTAATTTTTCCAAGTAAATAATTAATTATGAATTTTTATTACAACTTTTAGAAAAATAAGTAAAACTCACCTCACCTTAACTTAGTCAAAAATTCATGAAATTTAATTTTTTCTTTTTAATCCTATATTATGTAAAGCATAGAATCTGACTTGTTTTGATTCAAAAATATGATACCGCTTTGAAGTTATAGATGTTTTCAATCAGCCTATCGACGTGACTTTAGTCGTAATTCTAATAGAAAATGAATAATAATTATTTATTAAATTCAAATTAAATCATAATTTATATTTTTGGAAAGCTGAGAATCTCCTCTAAAAACCCTTTTCGTTTCATTAATTTTGGGTGAAAAAAAAGTCGTCAGCCACATACCCTACAAATATTGCCACTTTTTGGCATACCATGATCCTGCACATACCCTAAAGGCTTAACCACCTTATCCCTATGTAAATTTAAACTAGTGTGAAGAGGAATTTAATGGAGAACTAGCTAAGAATGAACTAGTTAGATAAAGTACCCCTTTCACACTAGCACCCCCCTTAAGTGCAACTTAGGGAGAAGTATACAATACAAAGATGCAAATATGGGTCTTGACTACTAGGACTAATGAGGTACCCATGTACATAATAACCTCTTAATGATAAAGAAGGACAAAACCCAATGGGAAAAAACTCCTTCCCATGAGAGGATGAATGAAGAAGGTCTAAGTGACCTCCCCAGAAGAGATGTGTCACACCCCCAAGAGAGACCAAAGATGAACATACTTTCTCTCAGTGAAGGGTTTGGTGAATATATCTGCAACTTGATATGTTGTAGGATAGTATCACAAATCAATGACCTACTCCTAACTTAGCTCTCAGAGAAAATACATATGGATCTCGATATGTTTGGTTTGTTGATGATGGACCTGGTTCTTCGATATCTGGATGGCGCTTTGGTTGTCATAATAGATGACTGATGGCTTTTGAAAGGTGATTCCAAGTTTAGTGAGGATATTATGAAGCCAAATAATCTCAGTGGCAACATTGATAGCTCCCCGATACCCAACCTCAATTGAAGAAAGAGCAATGACATGTTGCTTCTTGCTTTACCAACAAATGCGACTAGAACCATAGTGAAAACTATAGCCGGATGTGGACTTGTGATCATCAATATCACCAACCCAATCAAAATCTATGTATCCAAGTAAGTCTGAACTCGTGCCTACTGTATAGTGAATCCCATACCGATGAGTTCCCTGGATGTAGTGCAAGATGCGTTTGGTAGCTTTCCAATGAAGCTCATATGGTTCCATCATGAAGCGTGAAAAAATACCAACTGCAAAGGAAATGTCAAGGTGAGTATGATTCAAGTAGATGAGGCTACCAAAAAATTGATGATATGAAGTAGCATCAACTAGTGGTGTGGAACAGTTGGCCTTGAGCTTAACTCTAGACAGAAAGGGAGTCAATGTAGACTTACAATCAGCCATATGAAAATGTGACAAAAGACTAAGAGAATACTTGGGCTAGGCAAGTGAGATCCTGGAAGAGGTCTGTGTGATCTCGATCCTGAGAAAGAAGTGCAAGAGACCCAAGTCAGTCATGGAAAATATGTCATGCAAAGTAGTCTTGACAATTGAGATGATGGATGAAGTGCTCCCAGTGACAATCAAGTCATTAACATAGAGAGCCAAGAAGACAAGAGCATCCTCCTGTCGAAATATGTAGACATTCAGATCTAAGTGGCATTTGGAGAACCCAATGGAGAGAAGAAAAGAATCCATTTTGGCATACCAAGCTCGTGGAGCTTGTTTGAGGCCATAGAGAGACTTCCTTAGTTTGCAAACTAATGAAGAATCTTGAATGAATCCTTGTGGCTACTCCATGTAAAGTTCTTCATATAGATCTCTGTGAAGAAATGCACTCTTCACATCCATTTGATGTACAACCCAACCATGAGCTGAAGAAATAGCAAGTACCAAGCGAATGGAGTTCATTTTGGCAACAGGTGCAAAGGTCTCAGTGCAGTCAATACCTGGTACTTGAGAGAAACCTTTGGCCACAAGTCGTGCTTTATACTTTTCAACTGAGTCATCCACTGCAAATTTGGTTCGATAGATCAACTTACACCAAACCAATTTTCTTCCCTTAGGAAGTGGAACAAGATCCCATGTTGCATTCCGCATTAAAGAGTTATACTCTTCCTCCATTGTGGAATCCCACTCAACAATACTAGATGCTTCTAATTATTGCAGATCTGGCCTCTAATGTTCATTTCAGGCGAAATAGAGGGCAGATCTAAACGACTCAGCTGCTCTAGACTCAATGGTGAGCTCAAAATCTCTCCAGGAAGCTTCAGAAGACCTATAACTGATAATTCAATGTATGAACCCCCCCAGAAATTGATATTTTCTTCACTTTTCTAGTTCTCTAGATCATCCAAGGATGCAAGAGAAGAGCATACTTAGTGCTATGAAAAAAAATCTACACTCTCAGATTTCCTAAAGAAATGCTAACCCACAACTCAAATTTGGCTCTTATACCATGTGAGATTTGCTAACTAGCCTACCCAGGAATCTAATGACTGAAGGAAAGCAAAACTAGAAATATGAGGAGGAATAAATTGTATTCCTCTCAAGAATGCAAAACTATATTCAGCTTGATAATTGAGATTTATAAAGAAAATTCCTTGGTTATATAGGCCAAGGGGAGAGATAGATGCAACCAGATTATGACAAGTGTTGGCATCCTATGAGGTGTGACAACTCATGTCATTAAAGGCTCAACCACCTTATCCCTTTGTAAAGTTAAGCTAGCATGAAGAGGACTTTAGTAGAGAACTAGCTAAGAATGAACTAGTTAGATAAAGTACCCCTTTCACACTAACACATATACATCATGGAGCACATTGTGGATGCACCTAGAATGCAAGAGAACCTTCAAAATATGGATAACCACATAAACACTTTAAATATTATGTTCAAAATCAACAAAAAAATAAAAAATAACCTTCAACTTAAGTAACACAACACACCCATAACAAATCAAATATAAGTAATAAGAAGGAAAAAGCAATGACTAATAGGAGACAATGGTACAATATTAGTGAGGTTAAAAACCTCACCTCTATGAAATGGAGATGGCCAATGATATGGTGAATTTCTCCAACTCAGTCCTACAATAAGAAATGAAAGGAGGCATCAATCAAAGACATGTAGCAATTTTTACCTTATAACGAGAAAGTATAGTAAGTAAAGTGTTTACCTTTGAAGTGCAATTCACCATCACCAAGTCATTGAAGGAAGAATGGGTTGAGCCAAAACTCAATTGAAATTGCACACCATCCAAGAAGATTGAACAAGACACAAATTTACAACAAGTGTTAGCAAAATATACCAACATGGACCTAAAAGATTGAAATGAAGAACACATTTAATGAAACCGATATATATATATATATATAGACAAAATTGAAGATCAATTTAAGATTGGATTACACACTAACATCATATAGATTAAGAAGATAACTAAAATGACTTGATCTTTAGCACTTAGAGAAGATTGGGTGTAACAATCACATTGTATGGAATAGAAATGCATTGGCATTCATAAACACTACAATTTGAAACCACAAATGTTGAGTTACAAGGTAGTGGGTGACAAATATTTACAGTGCATACAACTAATCTATATTCCCAGGCATATAAAATAAAAAAACCCTAAAATTGAACTAAAATGACTTGACATTCATAAATAGTGTAAGTTGGAACCTTAAATATTGAGTTACACGTTATTGTGACAAACATTGGCATCACATAAAAAATAGTTGTATTCTAAGCCATAAAGAATATAAATGAAAAACCCAATGTAAAAAGCATAAGGGTGAAACCCAAAACATTTAGAGTTTTGTGAAAAATATATGCATAGCATACAATAGATTGGTATTTGTAGTCATAAATAATTAGTATAGAACTATTAGGTATTGGTAGGCATTAAGAATTGATCAAAAATCACTTGATATTTGTGCAGGTAGAGTGTAACAATCACATTTTATACAACAAAATCTTGCAATTGCATGCAATGTACATATGTTGGCATATATATAGATATATGACAAAAAAACTATGATCTAAATATCTTATATATATATATATATATATATGTTAGTTTTAATATGTTTTTCATTCAACCATATCAAAATGAAAGACACCGATATAGGCCTAGTGAGGTAAAAAACCTCACTTGAAAGAGAAAGAGAGCTTTCGATAGTGCAGAGCTGAACAATGAATCCTGCAAAGCCCAACAATGAATCATGGAGAGCCTAATATGTATGGGTGCATAACCAAACAAAGACTCCAGAATAAATGCAAACAAAAGGAATGCCAATGGGCGAGATATGGGAGAATTTGGAGCATTGAATGAACCTTGATCTCTGAATTAGACACTTGTAAGGTTGAGTAATTGCGGAGGGATGCATAAGGAAAGTTACCCAATGGAGGTAACAAAAGAGGCGGTGAGCAATTAATGCTCTCAACTAGACATTCTAGGTGGGGAAGGAATGTAATTATACACATATACATATATACATACACATATACATATATATATATACATATATACATACACATATACATATATATATATACATATATATATATATATACATATACATATGCATATACATATAAATATATACATACATATATACATGAATACATATACATATACATATACATATACATATATACATATACAATTACATATATATACATATATATATATGTATGTATACATATATATATATATACAATTTTATATATATATATATAATTACATATAATGAGTATATATACGTACATACATAAGAACAACATAATACAATTGCATGAAAAAATATCTTTGAAATGAGAACTAGTGAAACCATTTTCATATTTTAGAATAATAAACAAATATAAAAAAGAATTTGCAGTGTGAATGTTTGTGCAATGATGAACACACAAATAGAAGTGGATGGCAAAAAACCTTGTAAAGGAGAACCAATCAAACCCTATCCATATTTCGTAGTAAGAATGAAGTAGAAAAAGAAAATTGAGAGTGAATTATTGTGCAACACTTAGTCTCTATTTATATGCAAGTGATATACATTGAAAGGAGTCTTAAGTTAATGGGAATGAGCCCTTCTTTTGTAATAAGATGAACAATGATATACATACATATAAGTCTTATCTATTCAAGATATACATGATCTGCATGGATCAAAACATCCACGGTATATCGTGTATATTTTGAACATATTAGGTTTATTTCAATGTATATCACTGTTTGTAGATATACCTTTGTGGCACATCTAGACCTTTTTTAGTGTACATGTGGACTCTCTAGGCCTCTCTAGTGATTTGGTAGAAAGACAACAAAAGATAGGTGGTAAATTTTAATTGTTAAGGATTAGGGAAGATTCATACCTTCGACTAGGTACTGGGAGAAGGGTGGATTACATAGGAAGGGAACTATTGTGCAAGGAAGAACATAATAATAGAATTTTATGGCAGAATATCTTCAAAATGAAAAGTAGTGAAAATATTTTTCATATTTAGGAATAACAAATAAATATTAAAGGAAAATTGCATAGTTAATTTTTGTGCAATGACAAACACACGAATACAAGTGCATGGAAAAAAACCTTCTAATTGTGAACCACCAAAAACCTTTCCATATTTTGTAGTAAAAATCAAATATAAAAAGCATTCCGTAGAGTGAACTATTGTGCAAGGAAGAAAAAAATAATACAATTGCATGGCAGAATATCCTCGAAATGAAAACTAGTGAAACTATTTTCATATTTTAGAATAACAAACGAATATTAAAAGAAAATTATAGAGTTAAAGTTTGTGAAATGGTGAACAAACGAATAAAAGTGCATGGTAGAAAACCCTTGAAATGAGAAACAATAAAACCCTATGAATATTTTATAGTAATGTAGTCAAATATAAAAATGAATTTGCAGTGTGAATTATTGTGCAACAAAGAACACATTAATATAAGTGCATGCAAGAATATCTTCGATATTAAAACCAGTAACCACTTTCATATTTCAGAATAACAATGTAATACTAATGAAAAACCAATCAAACCCATTCCATATTTCTATATTAAACCAATTAAACCAGTTAAACCCAATTAAGAATAGAAGTGCATGACAAAAAACTAGTGAAACCCTTTCCATATTTCATTGAAACTATGCACAATAATAATGAAAAACTAGTTAAACCCTTATCAAATTTGATGTCAAAAAAATGGAACCCTTTCCATATTTCATAGTAGGAAGCAAGTATGAAAAACATAATGTAGAGTAAAACATCATGCAATGAAGAACACAAGATTACGAGTGCATGGAAGAGCATAGACGAAACAAAAACAAGTGAAACCCTCCCCACATTTTGTTTTATTAATCTTTTCCGAAGAGAAATTTGCACAATGAAATTATGTGCAAAAAATAGCAGAATGATATAAGTTCATGGTAGAATACCGTCCAATTGAAAGACACTGGTACAGGCTGAGTGAGGTTAAAAACCTCACCTAAAAGAGAAAAGGAGCTCTCGAGAGTGCAAAGCTAAACAACAAAGTGTGCAAAGTTGAACAACGAATTGTGGAGAGCTGAACCAATATGGGTGCGTAATCAAATAAACACTCCAGAAAAAATACAAACAAAAGGAATGATCTAAGTGAGCAGGATATGCAAGAATGTGGAGCATTGAATGAACCTTGATCTTTGATTTATGTGCTTGTCAGCATGAGTAAATGTGAAGCGATGCATAGGGAAAGTTGCTCAGTGGAGGTAATGAAGGAGGTGGCGAAGAGTTAATGCTCTCAACTGGTCGTTTAGGGTGGGGAAGCGATCAAAAGCCACACATTTGTCTGATCCAATGCACATAAATGTTTGCACTAATTAACGAGGCAAATGGGCTCCACTTTTAGGTGGAGGGAAAAATGGTCCCATTTAGAACACTGTGGATGAATCGGTGCGTGACAACTGGTGGGGTGCTCAAATTTTTTTAAAAATAAAACTGGCAGATTCACAAGTGGCAGGGTGACATGGTGGAAAAATTTAAAATGTTTTTTGGTCCATGTGGATCTCCAAAGTTAGGGTGCCCTACTATGGGCCCCTCTCCCATAATGACCTACATTTACTCAAAAAATAAAATATATAAATTAATAATTAAAATATATAAAAAATATTTTAAAAAACTACACTTATAGATCTACAAAAGGGCTTTATTTATTATTTTTAAATGTTATTTACATGAGTAGGAGTTGTGAGAACATCAATTCTTTTCAATAATTTTTTTTTGGGGGTAAATTAGCCCTAGAGTGATACTACATATGTATTTAGTGGATACTTTCAATTGTATTTTTCTTAGCGTAGATCTAATTTAGGTAAAATAAATCTAACTAGACCATATACTTGACCTAAATTATCTTTATATTGGAAATTCATAGATTCATTCATGTTAATAAGTCATCTTGAAATGTGACACAACTTTGAACTTTCATTTAGCATTATATTATGCTCTAGAAGTTAGAGGTATATGTTTCTTGTTTTCTATATTAGTTAGTGTTTAAGGACTTCATTGAGGGCTTGTATACATTCAAGTTATTGATGTAGATGGAGTTGACAGATATAAATATAGTCTTTCACTAGTAGTATTCAGTAATACAACTACATGGTCACTCTCATGATGTTTGACAAAGACATTTGTTTAAATTTGTTCATTGTCAATTTTCCTAATATTATAGAATATTATCAAGAGGAGGACATCAACTTATTGAAACATTGAATATATTAAATATAAAACATGATAATTATCATGGAGATAAATATATTAATGCACAATAATATTTTGGTCATGCATTTCTCATTATATTCAAATTTCTAATGGTGATATTTGTATGATTGATTAGAAATATTTATTGTTATTAATCTATTATGGGTGTAGCTCACACATATCATGCATCAAAGCCATTGAATTCAATAATAATAATTTTTTTATTGTGTAGCTACAAATCAAGCAAATATTATATAAAAACAAAAAATTAAAAAACTTAAAACTAAAAAATTATTTATTGTTTACTTGTACTTGTTTGCATGATTATGCCATGTACACTTTTCTCTTGTAACATGAGGTAATATTGAGAATAAAAATGGATTTTTTCACTTGTGTAGTTCAAATATTGAGTTTGTATGCTTTTACCTCATACAATTTTACAATCTTGGGAATCATAAACACTCATTTATTTTATTTTTCGATTTTAAGCAGGCATGGCTTAAATTTTATCACCAAGTGTCAACCCAAACCTATTTTTTTTGGTAAGGTATATAAATTTATGGATTGAAAATTGAAAGAAACCTCCTTGCAAGGTGGATTTATCTTTTCTAATATAGATTTATTCTAGAATTCAAAGTGAAGTGAGGAGGTATTTGACCTTGATCACACACTTTAGAAAAATTCCATAACTTTATAGACTTGGGCCTCATATTTATTTATTTATATCTAGAGAAATTCTTTAGTTGAACTTGTGGGTGAAGCCACATAAGTGGTTTACACTTTTGAAGAGGAAGGAAATTTCAAAATTTTCCCATTCCTCATATCAAATGGGTTCGGCCGAACCCTAAGGTTCGACTGAACCATTTGGTTGGTTCGGCCGAACCAACTAAATCCCCTATTAAAAAATCATACTAGAGTGGGTTCGGCCGAACATAGGTTCGGCCGAACCCATTTAGTATGGCTAAAACAATGGCTAAAACAAAAAACACATTCATTTAATTTCTTTTTTTAATTGTATGTGTTGGTGGTTCGGCCGAACATGGGTTCGGTCGAACCCAAGTTCGGCCGAACCCTTCCAAGATGTTCGACCGAACACTTGTTCGGCCGAACCCCTCTTTTTTCATCCTTGGTTCCTAAGGCACCAGAATTGTTGAAAATTTTGCGTTTCGAAGCTCAATTTCAGAATGAAAATGGAGAAGATCTCAAAAACCCAACTAGTATCGGGTTCCCCTCAAAACGAGCTATCCAACGAATATAATTTTAGTATGTTTGATTATATTATCTATCTGTTTTTTAAGTTTTATTAAATATAGGTTTTCACTGAAAACAAAACTCTATTCTGCACAAGTGGAAAAATAGAAGATTATCAAAAAATTTGAAAAATAGTGCACCAGATATTGGAGTCCTTGATCCAACAAAAAAAAAAAAAGAATTTCGATACATACAAGTGAAAGTTATCGTTATCTGGTAGGTGTTATGTCTGAATTGTAATTGATTTGACTTTAAAACTTTATTGAAAAAATATTCAATAAAAAACTATCTAACAAGTGGAAGCACTAGATATCAGACTACAAATCTAAATTTGAAAGAATTGAAATTTTATCTTTCAAGGAAAAAAGTTATCGTTATACGGTGTCGTCACTTTTTAAAAATACTGTTTTGAAAAACCAATTTCGTGGGAGATGGAAAAAGAAGTGCAATCTGATTCCAAAAAATTGAAAAAATATTTTTAGAATCTACAGACAAAATATGACAAGACTCTAGTTTGCATCATCTTCAAATTCTTTACGGTTTAATCGCTATAGGTGCCCGAATGTGGAGATTGTGTTAAAAAAAAAATATCAGTGTCCAGTTAGGCCAAAAAGTGTAAACCACTATTGTGGGATCACCCTTGTACAAGTATTAGAGAACCCTTTAACTATTTTATCTTTTTAGTACAATAATAAGCTATTATCTCCAAGAATTTAGTTGTACCATACTTTCAAAAATATAATAGTAGGGCATAGGTGCTTTCTTCTCATGATCTAGTGTGTTCTTGAGGATCAAAATTGGTCAATGCCTTGAGATCAATAGGCTAATGACTAGGTCAAAGTATTTTTTGGGCTCCAAACCTATCCCTCTATACCTCTTTCTCTCTCCTTCCCTCCCTCCTTACCTCTCTCAATCTCTCTACCTTCATCCTTCCCTCTCTACTTATCTCTTTATCACCTCTCTCTCTCTCTCCCCCTCCCT